>VZSF01002500.1:0-196440 GCA_013398295.1 Chionis minor
GTTTATTATATTAATATAAAAATTAATATTACTATGGATTATAAACTCCAGAACTGTCAAGTCAGAAATCTCAAAATTGTATATGCAAAGATATAAAGCTATGTTAATAAAATACAAAAGCTTCATAACTAATAACATGATAAAACCAAGAATATTGATCACAACTTGGTGATTTCAGTCAGATCTTTAAGTTAAACAAGTTTTTTGCTCAGAGAAGTCTTTGACATGGTCACAGCTTTTTATTTTTGAAGTTGTACTGAGGAAGTAAATTGGAAACCTGAGGGGAAAATCAAAATTGGTTTTATTCTGATAAAGGTTTCATCAAAACTCAGCTGTAAGTAGAATAATTTATTTTAAAATAGGTAGTTCCATTCTTCATGGAGACATTTTGAAAACTGAGTCTTTGGCAGCATCTCAGTCACAGCAGCATAAAATGATGATGTTAGGGATAATCCAATTCTGAGAACACCTGTTTCCAAACAAAGAAAGCTTTTCCTGTTCATCAAGCAGGTATTATCCTCACATTTTTTCCATCTGTATACATACGCTAACTTCCTCTCTTGAAAAAAAGTGAAGATTTAACATTTTGGCAGTATCAGAGCCTTGTTTCTTTTGAATGCGAACTCCAACATGGAAGTCATAATGGTTAAGACATGAAACGGTCTTTTGAACTGTGTTTGCATGCTAATCCACCTCTTTGTGTACATGCATATCCAACAGGAACTTAGTGTCAGATGAGGAAGGAGAGAACAATCTTGAAAGGGTACAATTTTCACCTTCATTTGCAACTTTTTTTTTTTTTAAAATCTCACTTAGCAGCTGCTTATTTGAAGAATGAATGGTAGCCAAAGAAATTAAGGAGACCAGAACTAGGTAACTAATTTTCTATAAAGTAGGAGAAATTTACTTTCAGGTTTTATTTTGCAGATGGGGAGACTGCACTGAATAGTTCACAGTCTTGGCTTCAAAACTTCATGTTTTTATTGAGGAAAACAGTGCAGAGCAAAGCAGACTGACAAAGTAAAAAGCGAAGTAAAGCAAAAGGAGAGAAGAGGGGAGGTGATGGGAGGAGAGGTGATGGGAGGAGGGGAGGGTAGAGGAGAGGAGAGGAGAGGAGAGGAGAGCAGAGCAGAGGAGAGGAGAGGAGAGGAGAGGAGAGGAGAGGAGAGGAAAAGGATTCTTAGGAGTTTTTAGCTGACTTTACTGCATAATAAAGGTGTTCCGCGAATAATAGTACTACTACTAAAAATAAACATAATGGCTTGAATAACTCTTTTAAACAAATTTTAATGAAAAGATAACTTCTTGCAGTGGGAGCCAAAGGATATAGAAGGTCACATCCAGATAGCAAGATGGCTGCACTGCTTTCCCAACTACCAAAAAGTATAATTTAACACCACTCTATTCAGTTTCTACTGGATTAATGTCTCACAAAAATAAGCTTTATTTCCAAACAAGCCCCCAGAATGTTTGAGGATACCCAACCAGCATTTAGAGAGTGGATGATATTAACTAAACCACCTTGCTGTTAATAAGAAGGAAATGATATTAACTTCCTCATATTTGAACAGCATAAGGGTTTCTTAAGTATGTAGAATATTAATAATGATAAACCCCCTAATGTTCAAAACTGATTCAGAGGAAAAACTCTGGTTTTGATTGGTGACAGTTGGAGATATATTTTAATTTTGTTGTTGTTGATTTGGGGTTTTTCTGAGGGTTTTTTTTTCCCTAACCTAAAATTATTTTAATTTTTAACAGTCTTAGAGGAATGACTGTTCAATATATGTTCTCAGCTCTTCTTGAACTGCATAATTAATGGCATAGAGATTTATAAAAGTCCTCGTTTTGCACAGAAATAATTTTTTCAAAGTTATAAAAAGTATCTTTCCACTGAGAGTGAGTGGATTTCGTGGTTTGGATTGTTGTTGCTAGTTGCTTGGCCTTTCTGTTTGTTTTACTTTGTTCTTGATCTGTGTAATTTAAGAAATAAATTTACTAGATTTTTTTTATGGTACTCCAGAACACATTTATGGGTTTCATTCTAAAATATCTCTTTCCTTTAATCAGGAATATAGTCACTTCATTCAGCATAGACAAAAAATATTATTGGGGAAAAAATAGATCAATATGAATGCTTTTTAATTTTTTTTATAATATGTAGCTTATGTTCTGATATCTGTTTTATACAGATTGTGGTTCTGGATGGCAAAAATGTGTTGGTATTTAGTAACAGAAAGTATAACAAATAAATAAATATATATATACACACATATATATATTTCACTCATCATAAAAAATATCTAGCTTGGACCTCAAGAGACATTTGGGATGATATTTTGATTTTCTTGGGAGATAAAGACCTTCTTCAATCCTCCAGCTCAAAATAAGTGGAAATATGTGTTTAAAAGTATAGCCAACTGATCCAAAATTAATTTACTTGTTTTCACTACTTATTAAGGTCATCATTAAGCATAACTATTCACCTTTTTAATGAACAATTTTTGTGGATTTAGTTTCTGTAGTACTTATTTGTTAAATCTGGGAAAGGTTAAAGTCTAATGAGGAAACAGATTGTATAGAGACTTTTAATATGCTGGTTAGGGGCTGTCAGACTAATTTATATACATTTTTATTAAAATGTGTTTTAAAGCCATCTGGTGAATGTTGTTTGTATTTTTACAGGGCCACAAAGACCTTCCAGCTTTTACTCTCAGCAGTGTCATTTACAAATCTGTTAGGTAATTCTTCTGTAAGGGTGAAGCTCTCTCCCTCTCTCTCTCTTTCTCTTTCCTTCTTGTCTTTAACTAGATGCTGATATTGGAAGATTATATTTACCAGGTATATATCATGGGGTTTTTTTTACGACACTATTTGAATACATAGGTTGTAATTGTTTTCCTGTTGTCATCTGACCTTTTTGGTTTCTAGGTAAAAGCTGTGTTTTGTGCTGAAAGTGTCTGAAACAAATATGAACATAATAAAAAAGAAGATCAGGGGCAGAATTCACAGATACATGCTTGACAGTTTGAAAAAATGGTAAAAATGAACCTAACTGCTCTGTTTCAAATAGATTAAGTAGAAACAATGAAGATGTTGAAGCAATGATGACTGGCAAACTGGTAACAAACTGACAACAATGGACGAGGAGAAGGCTGAGGTACTCAACAATTTTTTCGCCTCAGTCTTCAATGACAGCCTTTGTTCCCACACCTCTCAAGTGGATGGACCGCAAGACAGGGACTGGGGGAGCAAAGTCCCTCTCACTGTAAGAGAAGGTCAGGTTCATGACCATAAACATACAGAAATCTATGGGACCTGACAAGATTCTTGAGGCAACTGGCTGATGTAGTTGCCAAACCTCTCTCCATGACATTTGAAAAGCCACAGCAGCCAGGTAAAGTCTCCAGTGACTGGAAAAAGGGAAATATTCCACCCATTTTTAAAAAAATGTAGAAAGGAGGACTCTGGGAAATACAGACTTGTCAGCCTCACCTCTGTGTCTGGGAAGATCCTGGAACTGATCCTCCTAGAAGCTATGTTAAGGCACATACAGGACAGTGACATGATTCAAGACAGCATGCATAACTTTACCAAGGGCGAGTCCTGTCTAACCAACCTAGTGGCCTTCTATGACGGAGTGACTACATCAGTGGACAAGAGTAGAGCTAAGGATGTTATCTATCTGGACCTCTCTAAAGTTTTTGACATGGTCTCCCACAACATCCTTCTCTTTAAAATGGAGAGATATAGATTGGATGGGTGGAGTGTTTGGTGGATGAGAAATTAGTTGGATGGTTGCATCCAGAGGGTAGTGTTTAATGGCTCAATGTCAAGATGGAAATCAGTGGTAAGTGGTGTTCCTCCTGGGTCAGTATTGGGAACAGTACTGTTCAATCAATCTTCATCAACGACAGGCAATGGGATTGAGTGCACACTCAGCAAGTTTGCAGATGATACCAAGCTGAGTGGTGTGTTTTACAGGCCTCAGGGATGCCATGCCATCCAGAAGGACATGGACAAACTTGAGTAGTGTGCTCATGTGACCCTCATGAGGTTCAACAAGGCCAAGTGCAAGGTCCTGCAATTGGGTCAGGGGAACCCCTGGTATCAATACAGGCTGGGAGATGAAGGGATTGAGAGTAGCTCTACCAAGGAATTTGGGGTACTGATGGATGAAAAGCTGGACATGAGCCGACACTGTAGGCTCATAGCCCCAAAAGCCAACTGTATCCTGGGCTGCACCAAAAGAAGCGTGGCCAGCAGGTTGTGGGAGGTGATTCTGCCCCTTTAATCCACTCTTGTGAGATCCCACCTGGAGCACTGCTTCCAGCTCTGGAGTGCTCAGCACAGGAAAGACATGGATCTGTTGCAGCAAGGCCAGAGGAGGGCCACAAAAGTGTTCAGAGGGCTGGTGTACCTCTCCTATGAGGACAGTCTGAGAGAGCTGAGGTTGTTCAGCCTGGAGAAGAGAAGGTTCTGGGTAGACCTTATTGAAGCATTTCTGTGCTTAAAGGGAGCCTACAGGAAAGATGTGGACAAACTTTTTAGCGGGGCCTGTTGTGATGGGACAAGGGGTAATGACTTTAATCTATAAGAGGGAAGATTTAGACTAGATATAAGGAAGAAATATTTTACAATGAGGGTCATGTAACACCAGAACAGGTTGCCCGGAGAAGTAGCAGATGCCCCATCCCTAGAAACATTCAAGGTCATGTTGGATGGGGTTGTGAGCAACCTGATCTAGTTGAAGATGTTCCTGCTCATTGCGGGGGGGTTGGACTAAATGATCTTTAAAGGTCCCTTCCAACCCAAACTATTCTGTGATTCTAGGGACAACACTGGGGAATGTAATATAGCAAGGGAGAAATATTTAAGATTTTGCTGAGAGTTTTTCATGTCTATAGGAATACAATTATCTTCACATTTCAGAACAGATAATAAACTTAAATGAGCTCTAAAGTTAGAATATATATTTCCTTTATATACTAAGATTCCAATTTATTGTTGTTCATTGAATTGCAATACCTCAGCAGTTAGGTAGGATTATTCAGATTAGAAGGCACCCAAGGAAGTATCCAGTCAAATTCTCAAATCATTGTTTAAATTGAATTCAGATCAGATCACTTTGGCTTTTGTCTAGCTGGGCGTGGAAAACCTCCCAGGAGGAAGATTCCACAACCTCCTTGGGTACCTTGTTTCAGTGCTTTATTAACCCATCAGTGGTCATTTTTTTCTCCTTATATCCAGTTTCCTATTCAAACTTATAATATGTCCATGATTGTGTCTTGTTTGCATGTTGTACAACTTCAATAAAATGTCTGGCTAAGTCTTCTTGTGGCAACATCCTCCTAGGTATTGGAAGTTAGCTATTAAGTCTCCCCCACAAAGCTTTCTCATCTCCACAATAATAATCCCAGTTCCCTCAGTTATGCTTCGTCCTGTGACCATCTTGTCAGCCCTTTGCTGAACTCACTCAAGTTTATCGCATCTTTCTAGTACTGGGTGGCCCAGACCTGGTCAGTTCCAGATAACATCTAATGAGGGTAAAATAAAGGGGAGTAATAACTTCCCTTAATCTGTTGCCTGTGGTCCAGTCAATCCCTAGGTTGTGCTGATGCAGAACAGTTAGCCTGCTCCTCATGCAGTACTTTGCATCTGTCGAATTACATGAAGTTCCTGTTGGACCATTTCTGTACCAAGTTTAGGATCCTCTGAAAGGCCCTTTGCTCTCCAGCCTGTCAAGTGCATCCCTCTCCCTGCCCAGTCTGACATCATCTGCAATCTTGATGAGAGCATATTCTGTCTCCTTCTCCAGGTCACTGGCAAACAGGATAGGTTACAGAATAGACCCTTGCTACCCTGAAGGGTAGGGGAACTGCACATGTAACTGAATTTCATGTGGAGTATGAAAAATTAACCACTATTTTTTGAGCCTGACAATCCAGCAAATTTAATTCCTTTTGGTAGCCCATCTACCCCTTTTCCATCTAGTGTCATCTTGATTATATCATCAAAACTTGGATACAAGTATACTGTGGGAGGCACTGACAGAAGTTCTGCTGTAGTAAAGGTAGATGACATCAGCTGCTCTTACCCTTGGTAAATCCAAGCTGGCTACTCCCAGTCACTTTCTTCCTTTTCACAGGCCCAGAAATGGTTAACAGGAGAACTTGTGCCATGTGTTTCCCAGGGAATGAAGTGAAGCAGATTGGATTGTAACTCCTTGAATTGTCTTTCTTGTCCTTTTTAAAAATGGCTTCAACATTTGCCACACATCTTTTAATAGTGGTTATTGCAGTAAAGAGCCAGGAGTTGCTATTCATATGATAAGTAAAATTAAGTTGGCATAGCAAGCTAATATTCCTAATTTCTTATTAGGACAATCAATAGACATGAAAATAACAGATGTTACCGGTTTGTTTATTTAAAAGCTTGTCTGATTATATAAGCTGATTGGAAGTTACTACTCTTTCCTGTAAAAATGACCTAGAAAGAGTCCCAAAATTTTGGATCATAAAACCACATTCTGTGCACCAGGTATACTGTATTTTTATAAATTCAATGTTTTTTTTCAATTATTAGGTATAGGACATAAAGGTATACAACTGACTTTAAGTACATTCTAAAGTATCTGTTCTTGTTTTACGTTTTTGAAAATTATTTCAATTTGAAATGTTATTCCTACTAGATTTTATGCATACAGAAAGTTGGCAGCACTGGAATACAAACTTTGTCTCATCAATAAGGTATGAATAACATGAAAATACAAAAAAGTTGAACTACATTCTCAAACTAATTTAAACTTTTTACAGTTGTCAGTGATGAAGTTATTCCCGTTATCCTCCCTGAAATTGTGAAATCTTATCCTCAACCATATCTGCCATTAGTAGAAGACAACAATGAGCTTTTTCTAGGAACATCAACAAATAAAATATTCAGAAGGTTTTTTGCTGTACTTGTTTCCTTATGTAAACAAGTAAAGCCTACTCATTTAACAGAAAGTTTCATATATCTCAGACATTTGAGATTAATGAATTAGTTCTGTTCAGGGACAAGTATCTGAATTCTAACCGCCTCAATTTCATGTGATGTAATTGCAATTTAAATGACTCAAATCCTTTGTAAATAAATCAATCCGCAATATGTACTCTAACCAACTCTATGGTGCAATGTTATTTTCCCCTTATGGGAAAAGAGGATATTTCATTATCTTGCTGTTTATGTAAAAGAAAGTAAAAAAAAAAAAATTAAATAAAAAAGTAATAACTGTAAGTTAGAAATACCTAAGTGAAAGGAAAAAGCTTGTGATACTAGGAGTCCTGAAACCATCAAAACAAAGCTTGTGATTTGGACTCTGCTAACACACATAGTCATATACCTGGCTAGCAAGATGACTACGGAAGCAGCTTATGTGTGTGGCTTCCTTGGAGAGAGAGGAATGTAGTAGGCCCTGTGAATATTACAGAACATATCATATCATTTCCTACAAATACCAGTCTGTAAATGTTAAATTATATATCTGCCCTAACTGTCCTGGAGAAGCTCTGAATAAGAAAGGTAACATCCTCTTCCACAATATAACCCTCCATCTGTAGCCATTAGCCACACCAGTGAATTTTCCTGCCCCTGCAAGGGCCATAGGGGTTCATGTACTCAGGATCCAAGCCCAGCTCTGATATGGTTCAGCTGTGCAACTTTGCTCAGGCTGCTGAAAAAGAGTTCTGAGAGAAGTCTACAGAGAGATAAGAAAGGTGAAATTACAGAGAGGCATTTCTGAGACAAGTCTGTTAGTTGCTCAGGAAGTCAGGAGATGAAGAAACAACAAAGATAGGTATAGTATCATACAGGAAAAAAAAAAAGAAAAAAAAAGGGGAACATTTGCTGAGCTGGTTAGTGTGGTGCAGGTCTCACACGGAGTCATCAGCTAAGCATCAGACAGCTGTTAGTGGAGTTGGCAGCAAGTGCAGCTCTGTCAGGTGGAAGGTCTGCTCCCAGGGTGCAGAGGCTGATCCTGACCCTGCTTACCCATCCTGTCTGCCCAACCATGACTCTCTGGGTGCTGCCTCAGGGCTGGTGACTGCACAGGCTCCTACCCTCACAGCTAAACCCCAACTGCCTTTTGTCTGCCTGAGCCAAGATAAAATTGATTTACACTTTAAAGGCATATGTATACTGCTTGCAGAGTCTCTATATGTCCAGTTAAAGATTTCTGAAGAAGTAGATCCAGAAGAGGATCGGTAAGAGCATCTGGCTGCTGGTAGGTAACCCCTGAGCATCTAATTTATCAGCGATCCTGGTCAACGGGGGAGGTTCCAGATGACTGGAGGCTTGCCAATGTGATGCCCATCTACAAGAAGGGCCGTAAGGAGGATCCAGGCAACTACAGACCTGTCAGCCTGACCTCGGTGCCAGGAAAGATTATGGAACAATTCTTCCTGAGTGCACTTACATGGCAAATGAAAGACAAGCAGGAGATCAGGCCCAGCCAACATGGGTTCATGAAAGGCAAGTCCTGCCTGACCAACCTGATCTCCTTTTATGACCAGGTGACGCGCCTGGTGGACAAGGGAAAGGCTGTGGATGTTGTCTATTTGGACTCTGAAGTCCAAAGGCCTTTGACACAGTCTCCCACAGCATTCTGCTAGAGAAGCTGGCAGCCCATGGCATAGGCGGGTGGACTCTTCACTAGGTTAAAAACTGGCTGGATGGCCAAGCCCAGAGAGTTGTGGTGAATGGTGCTAAATCCAGTTGGCATCAGGTCTCAAGCAGTGTTCCTCAGGGCTCAGTTTTGGGGCCAGTCTTGTTTAATATCTTTATTGATGATCTGGATGAGGGGATTGAGTGCACCCTCAGTAAGTTTGCAGACGACACCAAGTTAGGCTGGAGTGTTGATCTGCTTGAGGGTAGGAAGGCTCTGCATAGGGATCTGGACAGGCTGGATCGATGGGTTGAGGCCAATGGGATGAAGTTTAACAAGGCCAAGTGCCGGGTCCTGCACTTTGGTCACAACAACCCCAGGCAGCGCTACAGTCTTGGGGAGGAGTGGCTGGAAAGCTGCCTGGCAGAAAAGNTTACGCCAGGGGAGGTTTAGATTGGATATTAGGAAAAAACTTCTTCACAGAAAGGGTTATTAAACATTGGAACAGGCTGCCCAGGGAAGTGGTGGAATCGCCATCCCTGGAGGTATTTAAAAGACAGGTAGATGTGGTGCTTAGGGCCATGGTTTAGGGGTGGTTTTGGCAGTGTTATGTTTATGGTTGGACTCGATGATCTCAAAGGGCTCTTCCAGCCTAAGTGATTCTGTAATTCTGATTATATAATTTTACCAAACTGGTCAACTAAATCAACATTAAGAGGAGGAATCACAGAATCATAAGTTGGAAAAGACCTCAAGGATCATCTGGTCCAAACTTCCTAGGCAAAAGCACAATCTAAACAAGATGGCCCAGCACCCTATCCAGCTGAATCTTAAAAGCGTCCAATGATCGGAAATCCACAGCTTCCCTGAGGACATTATTCCGATTACTGATTGGTCTCATTGTGAAAAATTTTCCTCCTTGGACCGATTAGAATCTCCCCAAGACTAACTTGTACCCATGCAGGCAGAGCAACAGATGTTGTTTTCAATGTGACTCCTTGTAAAAAGGAAGTCTCCATTTTCTTTGTAACCACCCTTTAAATACTGGAACATGGTGATAAGGTCTCCCCTAACCTTACTTTTCCTCAGGGCTGAAGAAACCCAGCTCTCAACTTTTCCTCATGTGACAGGCTTTCCAGTCCTTCAATCATCTCCGTGGCTCTTCTCAACACCCTTTCCAGCCTCTCCACACATTTTTGGTATAGTGGGGACCAAAACTGAACAGGATATTCCAGGTGTGGGCTGACAAGCACTGACTAGAGTGGCATAATGACGTCTTTGTCTTTGCTGCTGATGCTCTTGTTGATGCAACCCAGCACCCTGTTGGCTTTCTTTAACAGTGCAGCACACTGTTCACTCATATTTTGCTTGTTGTCCACCAGGTCTCCCAGTTCCCTTTCCACAGAGCTGCTCCCCAGCCAGGTAGATCCCACCTGCACTCCTGTTTACCCAGGTGCAAGGCTTACACTTATACTTGTTGAACTTCATAAGCTTGTTAGGTCACTCTTCCAGCCTATCCAGGTCTTCCTGCAGGGTGGGTCTCCCTTCTGAAGTGTCCACTTCCCTGCTCAGTTAAGTATCATTGGTAAACTTTATCAGGGTGCACTTGTTCCCATCATTCAGATCACTTATGAAGAAGTTAAACAGTGTTGAGCCCAATATTGATCCCTGGGAGACCCTGCTTGTGACAGATTGCCAGTTTGAAAAACAGCTATTTACCACCACCCTCTAGGTGCAGCCTGTCAGCCATTTCCCCACCAACCACACTGACCACTTAGCTAGATCCTAACACACCAGTTTCTCTCAGAAGAGGCTGTGGGGAACCATATCAAAAACCTTGGAGAAATCCGAGTAGACAGTGTCCACTACTCATCCCACATCAACTGAGGAGGTTATTTTGTCATAGAAGACAATCAGGTTTGTCAAGCATAATTTGCCTTTGCTGCATCCATGCTGGCTTTTCCCAGTTGCATGTTACATTTGACTAGTGATAGCCTCTAGAAGGCTTCATTCTGTAACTTTCTTAGGAACTGAACTGAGACTGATGGGCCTATAGTTTCCTGGGAGACCTTTTTCCTGTAGGCCCTTCTTGTAGATGGGAGTGAAACTAGCCTTCTTCCAATCTTCTGGGACATCCCCCAGTCTCCATGATTTCTCAAAGATTATGGAGAGTGGCCTTGCAACGGTGTCAGGCAGCTCTCTTAGCACTCTTGGGTGGATAGAATCAGGGCCCATTGATTTGTGGGGTCAAGCTCCTGTAATTGTTCGCATACCAACACTTTCTGCACTGATAGTGGGTCTGGGTTTGTATCAACTTGAATTTTTGTTCCCAAGGCTTGGAGCCCAACAATGATGGTAAAGATGGAGGAGTTCATTCCAAAGGACGAGAAGGAGATGAAATCCACATATCATTATGATAGATAGTATAAAAACAAGTTAAGGTTATGGACTCAACACTTAGCTAAGAAAGTTTCAGTACTGACTATAATCTGAAACTGTTCTTATTGCTTTATTTTTCTCTTTAGGTTTGCAATCAAATACTTTATTTTCTGATTTAAATAAAATTTTACAGTAAGTTTCTTGGTCTAACATACCTAGTATTAAATGTGCATTTTGAAGAAGTAGGAAACTTGAGGGTTATGCTTTATATGTGGACATATTCTGGCCATCCAATTCCATTGCAGACGCTATTCAAGTACATGAGGACTGTATGTGGCATCCCTAACCCTCAAAAATCAGTTTTACTTCAAAACTGTAACTGCCTTTTAAAATTTCATGTCTGTAAGAGTAATATCTCAAATACTACCCCAGAAAAACTTCTTCTGGATTGGTTTGTAGAAAAAAAAGTACCAAAAAGGTGTGTTTTCCATCAGTACTTTAAAATCCGGTTAAAACTGTATCTGTGGTTTGCAGTCATTTTCAGGCATTATGATCAGATCCTCTGAACAACTGCTCAGGTATCTTGGAAGAGATTCTGTGGATCCTCACTCTGCCTACACACCAATCAGCCCAGGGCTGTTAATTCTCCCGTGATAGCCAGGAGTCTAATCTTTGGATTTGGCATTGTGAGACTTAGCATTAGAGAATTAGTCAGTTTCCCACAAGAAATCTATGGCAGAGGACAGAATCTGTATCAGTTTCTCAAACTCCAGCCTAGCTTCCGTCTCTGTAACATTCACCTTCTGTTCTATTACACAAGCCTTATTCAAGCAGGCGCATTCCCTCTTAGCATGGAATTAAGAAGCATAGAGGTTATTCAGAGGTTCTCTGCATCATGATTAACTTTATCTAATTTATTTCATAATCTATTTATTATGTAATCAGAAGTAAAATTGGCATTCGTCATACAACAGAAGGCGTAGCATAGTATAAACAGCTTGCTCCAAGAACTGAGAGTATTTTTCTGACTTGAAAAAGCAAACTGTTGTCAATTATACCTGTTTCCTGTGTACTGTCATTTCAATAATGCATGAAAATATTCACACTTTGAAATACTGAAATACAGACAGCTGCAAGCATTCTTACGTCTGAAGAAAATTATAGTTTGCTGCCTGCATATATAATAGTTACAAGATTTAAAATCTATATTAAAATGTTTGCTGTCCATCTCAGTATATTTAACATTTTTTCTGATTGTGTATGCATAGACAAAACAAAAATAGCTTTCTGTCATAACTCCCCTAGGCTTAAGTACTGTGTCATTCTGGAAGCTAATTTGCCAGCAGTACCCAAGGAAACTTTCATGCTACCAGAATTTTTTTCATACAAAATCACTGTGATTACACTTGATCATAACTCTTAAATGTTTTTAGAGATACCTTTAAATGTATATTTTTTGTCCTTTTAAGCTGTCAGGTTATTTTTCCATCTATGCAGTTTTTCTGGGAAATATTTCTACAGTAATAGAATTACACCTTTTCTCCAAACCTTGTAAATGATGAGTACGCAAGCATGACACCAGATTTGAAGTCAGACATCACAGTATTTGATTAATTTCTTGTTCAATTCCTTAGTCTGGAATGATGCTGATGTTTTCTTCCTTTTTCAGAAACCTGGAATGTGCTGTCATATTCACTTGCAATTAATACATGTCTGTTACAGTCCAATGGCTTTAACAATTGCAAACCTTCAAATATTTCTTCAGCTTCTCCTAACCAGGTGTTGCCATGGTATCCAATCTGGCAGGAAAAAATAGCATAGTCTGCTCTTGACAACTCTGTTGATGAGTATTAGTGCTTTGTCTTATAGCTCAAATAAATATAGTCTTATTGCTAAAACCTGTGTGAGAAATTTGATAATTCCATTAGGGTTAAAAGACTGCACATAACTTGCTAGTAGTCCTGTAAGTAATTTTACAGCTCTATACCCCTTGTGCATATTTTAAAACACTGAGCAGGCATTCATGGACAGGATGTATTTTTATTATACGTTAATCTAAAGTATCTAATATTTCAGTTATTTTTTAAAGGCAAACAATAAATGAACATGAAAATTTATGAAAACAGACAAAAATGATATATTTAAAGGTATCTCTAAAAACATTTGATAGTTCTGATCAAGTGTAGTCACAGAGATCTCACCTCAGGGTTGGAATTCTAAGTGGACATGAATGAAAGTAAGGTTGCTCCTGCACTCAGCTAATATTAGCACTTCAAAAGTGAACTGCTACAAGAAAGAAAATGTCAAGCCAGAGATTGTTGTTTAGTGACCAGTCCTTCTAAAAACAACTATGTAAGTCCAAATCTTACATCAATTAGAAAATATGCACTAGTATAAATGAGGTATGTTATAAAAAACAAGCTGAAGAATCTTTGTATTTGAATAATAATCATTTAGATAAGGATGAAACTAGCCAGATTTTTTCTGAAGGGATGCTGAGGGGATATATACTTCCTGGGACTTTTTCTGAATTGCATTTCAGTTCATTGCACCCATATTCTTATAGCAAAGTTCACATGCAAAGGAAAAATTCTAACTTTTTATCACATTGCACAGTTTCTCAAAGTAATAAGCTTCCCACTGACCTCCCAAACAACCATTGAAACTCTTTTCAGTGGAAGATGCCAGTAATTAGACCAAGACACCAGTATAAATTAGGTAGCTGCTTTTCCTGAAGACCATTTGGCAGATTATCAGACAATGGCAAGCAAAAGTGAATACAAAAAATTTACTAGGGTATTGAAAATTGAGTTATAGAAATATAACATTAAACCTACTTCTCTAATGTATTTTAAAAATGTTCTTAGCAGATATTATTCAATATTATTGCAAATATTATAGTATAAAGAAAACATTTACTGTACTGCCAGCAAACTTTTGCTAATAAAGGAGAATTTTTGTCCTGAGTATAGAAATCTTGTATTCATTTTCAGCAACAGAGGAAAAAAAAGTGCACATCTTTATACACTGTAGTCTAAATCACCTAGAGAAGAGAGGACACTGGTTTCTTTTTACTAACAGAATTAAAAATAAAGAAACAGAAGTGATGGGAATGTAAAATAGGATATTACAATAGTATTTAATGGAGCCCTGTCCTGGTTTGAGTGACACAGGACTAATTTCGCTTTAATGCTTGGGAAAACTGCACTTTTAGAAGGCTCCAGTGTCTGAATTTGTGAATATATTTGCTTTATAGACAGTTATGGCATGTCTGTTTGAAGGTCTCGGTGTTTTTGAGCTAGCCAGGTGCAGGCATGAGGAGGAGTGAGACCTGGGCACTTGACCCAAGCTGGCTAACAGGATTATTTCATACCATGAATGTCACATTCAATATAAACTAGAAAGTTTCCTGAGAAGTTCTCTCTCTTCTGTGATGGCTGTGGTCCTGAGAACTTCTTGCCACAGTGAACATCTAATTCCCGAGACCTTCCCTTCCTCCCAAAGCCATAACGTTTGCAGTGTATGATATTTGCTGTCCACTACCGGGAGTGCACAAATTCCTGCTGATATAATTGGCTGAGTATTACCTTTGTGTATTTTATGTTTGTATTGGTATAAATATTGGTTCTTTAGTACTATTAATGTTAATTATTTAGTCTTATTCTATTAAATCTGTTTATATTGCCACCCTCAGGTTTTCTTGTTTTTTTCCAATTCCCCTTCCCAGGTGGGGCAGGGTCATCGGGTAATAGGATAACTCTCTAAATGACAATAAATTGCTGTGGGTTTCTCAAACCATAACAAGCACTAATCTACATTATCTCACCCATGATTATCAGGCCGATTTGACATATGTACAAGAGACTTTAATTACTGGTCTGCATTTAGGATGCCTAGCTGTTGGATTACAAATGTGCTGTTTGGCAAACACAGACATGGTTGTTAAGCACATGGAAAATTTGCATCTGAAAAATAAACTGGCACCTGTAGATCCTGTTGTGAGTAAACAAAAACTTTGAAAATTACATATGAAAAGATGAAGATACTTGCTCTGATGTATTCAGAAGAGTGGCACATTTGAAAGATGGCTCTGAGTAAATGTGAGTTCCCTTTCAAATTACTGTCGTATATGACCTCAGTCAAAGGAGTCAGGGCTACTGGGTGACAACTTAAATTTGCAACATTAGCTGCATAACTTTAAGCATTGAATTATCATCTGATACAAACATTGCAGCACAATTTATGTCAATGTATTAATTGTCATACTTATTCAGACTTTTTACTTGTTTAGTACTCATCTGATGAATAATTTAAGATGTCATGATTTTTAGTCATGCTTACATATTTTTTCAGAATGTATTTATATTTATCATTCATCATTTCTATTACTAGTGTAATCATTATATAATTTTAGCTTTGATAGAGAGGTTTAAGCAAAAATTTAAGTCTAATACCTGGAGGAGAATATTTAAGAACAGGCTGAATTTTATGTTTTGACTAAAATAGTGTCACTGATACATTTAAAACTCAGCACTTTTAGACTGACTGTTGAATCATGTTTTCAGAGAGCTGTACAGCTGTCAAGATTTATAGCTGGAGAGAAAGAAAATACCATATAATATGGAGAAAAACTAAATTAACAAAACCTGAACATCCCTGAAAACAACTTTTAGGTTGAAAAGTTGTCATAATCTGAAAAATTTCAAATACTTACGAAGGGTCGTTTTCAAAGAAAGATTAGATACCTAATGCAAAATCCAGTAGACATTAAGAGTCCAACTTATAATTCTCCTTTCTCTACTTTCTTCCCCTTTGGAGCCAACAAAGCTCACTATGTGCTTTATTTTGACCTGAATTTCATTACAAATTTTAAGTCTTGTAGTACTCACCATTCAGTTTAAACAATTATTAATTTCATTTCTTCTACAGTTTGATAGTGACTGATCAAGGACAGGAGGAGTGGAGGAAAAGGGAGGTAGAAGATAAACTTAAAAATTGAAAGGTCTGGAAACGATTGCCTAAAGTCAGCCTGAATTTCATTCCAATGCAAATTTTCAAGTGCTATGAGTTTCTGTATAAGTTATTATAAACGTTTTCTTACAAGCCTGATCAGTTATTTTGATAGTTATCTGTGGATTTAAGAATATATCTTTAAGGACCAAGATAAAAGAGTTTAAGCTTAAGTTTAAAAAGAGTAATAGTGTAACATAGTAAATTGTGACAGCCAGGACGTATGTTTACTCTCATGTATATAACTTGTGGTAAAATAATTTTAGAAAGGAAAAAATAATTCAAGCCAATATTTATTTGGAAGGCTTAAGGTATCAGATTTTTTCAGGAGTCACATTTAAAATATTTTAAAAACTGCAGAGGAATAATGGAAAATACCAAAATTATAAGGTATATTTCTCATTTAAAAATTCTCGTAATTAACTTTGTTTTGCTGTAGCTTCTGCTTTTGTCTAGAAAGCTGGCTAAAATCAATTAAAGACATGGCTCTGCATCATTGTTCTCACTATTCTGACAATTACTTTAGACCTAGAGAATTACCGTAGCTGAAACCAGAAGTTCATCCTAGCCATCATAAAATTCCCTCCTGTACCAGAGTTTCAGTACTAAATCAAAAAGTTCACAGAAATCTCCGTACTGATCATTTTTTAATTTTTTTTTTCATGACAGAAGAAGAAAAAAGTTGTATGTGATTCTAAATTACTGGCATATAAAATTAAACAAAGAAATTTCTCTGAACTTAAATGGCTTGAAATTGTCTGACTTGATACAGAAGTCTTTTGGAATTATGGTAGTAAAAATTGGATTATTGTCTCTTTCCATTAATATCTGATGAAAAGTTAACGTTTTTTTTCTATTGAAAATGTATACAGTACCTTGCTGAGCTTTGAATACTCTAAACCAATAAATGCATTTTCTTGCTATTGTACTGCAAGAATTTCTGTGTATTTTGGTAATAATAAATAATAAAAATAAAATAATGTCTTGAACAATACAATTAATCTGAACTGGCTATCCGTTAGTGGAAGATGCATGTGAAAAATGTCCTTTATTATACTTAACTCCATTGCACTGTTGGATTGGCTGATTTTGGTTTGTTTACTGTGCTTTACTGAGTGTCAGCACTTTGTGAGACTCCATCAATACATGTGAACAAGGTGTGCAGCAAAGTAGAGGAGATGTGAACGGAAGTCTTTCAAATTAAGAAATACTTGATGAAGGTAAGTATTAGGTGACCAAATGATGATGCATGGTTGATTGTTTCCAGTGAATGGAAAAGGTACCTGGCTACAGAACTTTACTAATGGCAGGTTGGTCATTTCGTTGTGGGCAGATTTTCGCAAAAGAGTAGCTTGAACTGACTTGTCTAATGCACATTAGTTCCTATCCTTTCTCCAGAACCTAAAGAAACAATTACATTAGTAACATGGGAAATACTGGTATGACAAATGGAATAACTTTCTAAGTTTTTAGATACTGTATATCCTGGGTTTCTTAGTACAATATATTTCCTTTGTCTGGAAGAGAAGAGGGAAACTGTACCTGTCCTGCATCATTCATTTCTGGTTGCTGCAGTTACACATTACCTGCCACGTCTTTCAAGCTGAAAACAGGAGAAACAGAATAGTGATTTAGGCATTAATGTTCAACCAAAGTATAACAAATTTAAATCCTGTTTCTGATCAATTAGATTTAATGTTCCACTCCAAGCATCAAAACAGTTCACTTTTTTTTTAGTAATATTTTTTTTCTCTCAGCATTGTATTCACTGCTATTTTAGATGGTGAAATCCTTGAAACAAAAACTTGGTTTTGTGCAGAGGGCTACTAGAGACCTGAAAATGTCTTTATATGAGCAATAAATAATATTAGCATTTCTTCCATTAAGTTGCAGTCCAGCATGATACTATTTTCATAAGGGTGGTCTGCTCCAATTCATTCATATGAAACAACAGCAGAGTAACGACAGCACACAATGTTATTCACAAGCACATGCACATCCATAACCCCATCATTTTTCCAGTGATAAAAGAGTTAAAGAAATGTAGAATAAGAATACAACTGAAGCTACACAATAAAATGAAAATTAAATAGAAAAAAAAGCTTTATTTTTTGAACGATCATTTGAATGTGATAGTCTTGTGATTAATAAGATAAATAACTAGAATTGCAGAACCATAGCAAAGGATATTCAATCCTTTTCTATCAGTTAAATTAGATGATGAGCTTGTGAAAAATGGGGAGTTTTTGCAAGATTTACATAAAGTGCTGAACCTAATCAGTCCCTACAAGGATCATTTTTCTGCTGCATTATGTAACAAGGTTAGAATTTTTAATGATCTTTTTTGGTGGAGCTTCCAAACTGCAGACAGCAGACACACAGCAGACAGCACCAATGGCCTGATCCTGCTCCCCTCTTTGGCTAAGCAGAATAGAGGTCCACTGGTGAGAATACAGATATATAAACACATATGTGAAATGTGCGTCTCTTCAGCACCTTGGCCCAAACACTCAGTTTTCCCAGTAGCTGCCTCTGGAGTCCAGTCTTCCCAGCTCCTGGCACCAGGACATACAAGTCCCTGAAGTGGCAGTCCCACTCCAGTTGCCGGTACAGACCCTTTCCTTCATATGTACACACGCACACAGGGCTGGATGGAACTTCTTTGGTCCCCAGTAGCTGACACCCCCAGCATAAAGTCACCTTTAGAGACACCAGCAACACTGGACTTCTGGAGACTAGACTGGTCTTTTCATGCATCTGCTTGAAAGGCCATGAGGCCCTGGAGGGAAGGAGGACCCAAGAAAGTTGGCTGATATTCACGGATCACCTCCTCCAAGCTCTGGATCAGTCTATCTCAAAAAGCAGGAAGTCAGGAAGAAATACCAGGCCTCCTGTGTGGAAGAACAAGGAGCTTCTGACCCAGCTGAAATACAAAAAGTATAGAGAAGATGGAAAGAGAGGCAGATAACCTGGGAGGAATACAGAGACAACATCTGAGTATGCAAGGATGAAGAAAGTCAAAGTCCTGCTGGAATCGCACTTGGCAAGGGATGTCATAGACAAGAAGGGCTTCTACAAGTACATAGGTGACAAAATGAATGTTAATGAAAATGTAGGCCTGCTGCTGAATGAGCCTGGGGACATGATGATACAGGACATCAAAAAGGTTGAAGCACTAAATGGATTCTTTGTCTCAGTGTTTACTAGCAAGACCTGCCTTCAAGAATCCCAGGGACTGGGGGAAAGGCTTGAGCAAGGAATGTGTACCCTTGGTGGAAGAAGATCATGTTAGGGAATATTTAAGCGAACAGGACAGACATAAGTCCAGGGGCCCTCACAAGTGCTCAGGGAGCTGGCTAATATCGTTACAAGGCTACTCTCAGTAAGTTTGGAATCATCACAGGAATGAGAAAGTTGCCTGAGGACTGGAAGAAGGCATATGTCACTCATGTTCAAGAAGGAAAAAAAGGAGGAACCAAGGGACTCTACACCAGTCAGCCTCACCTTGATCACTGGGAATGTGATGGAGCAGCTAATCCAGGCACATGAACAAGAAAATCATCAAGATTTTGGCTTCACCGAGGGGTAGTCACACGACCAATTTGATAAACTCTACAATGAAATGACTGGCCTGGTAGATGAGGGGGCAGCAGTAGACATGGTCTACCTGGATTTCAGTAAGGTCTTTGACACTCTCACATAATTCTAATAGAGAAGCTGTTGAAGTATGGGCTGGCTGAGTAGACATCAATCTCATGTCATGCAAATCTCATCAATGTATACAAACACCTGAAGGGAGGGTGCAAACAGAACAGAGCCAGCCTCTTTTCAGCATTGCCTAGTGACAGGACAAACGACAATGGGCACAAATTGAAACACAGGAGGTTCTCTCTGAACATTAGGAAATACTTTTTCACAGTGACTGAACACTGGCGCAGATTTTCCGGTGTACATGGTCCTGGACAACTGAATCTAGGTGGTCCTGCTTCATCGGGAGGGTGGACCAGGTCACCAAACGTCCCTTCCAACCTCAGCCATTCTGATTCTGTGATTCTGTGAAAGCATTCTGCTAGAGAAGCTGGCAGCCCATGGCATAGGCAGGTGGACTCTTCACTAGGTTAAAAACTGGCTGGATGGCCAAGCCCAGAGAGTTGTGGTGAATGGTGCTAAATCCAGTTGGCATCAGGTCTCAAGCAGTGTTCCTCAGGGCTCAGTTTTGGGNGTAGATGAGGGGGCAGCAGTAGACATGGTCTACCTGGATTTCAGTAAGGTCTTTGACACTCTCACATAATTCTAATAGAGAAGCTGTTGAAGTATGGGCTGGCTGAGTAGACATCAATCTCATGTCATGCAAATCTCATCAATGTATACAAACACCTGAAGGGAGGGTGCAAACAGAACAGAGCCAGCCTCTTTTCAGCATTGCCTAGTGACAGGACAAACGACAATGGGCACAAATTGAAACACAGGAGGTTCTCTCTGAACATTAGGAAATACTTTTTCACAGTGACTGAACACTGGCGCAGATTTTCCGGTGTACATGGTCCTGGACAACTGAATCTAGGTGGTCCTGCTTCATCGGGAGGGTGGACCAGGTCACCAAACGTCCCTTCCAACCTCAGCCATTCTGATTCTGTGATTCTGTGAAAGCATTCTGCTAGAGAAGCTGGCAGCCCATGGCATAGGCAGGTGGACTCTTCACTAGGTTAAAAACTGGCTGGATGGCCAAGCCCAGAGAGTTGTGGTGAATGGTGCTAAATCCAGTTGGCATCAGGTCTCAAGCAGTGTTCCTCAGGGCTCAGTTTTGGGGCCAGTCTTGTTTAATATCTTTATTGATGATCTGGATGAGGGGATTGAGTGCACCCTCAGTAAGTTTGCAGACGACACCAAGTTAGGCTGGAGTGTTGATCTGCTTGAGGGTAGGAAGGCTCTGCATAGGGATCTGGACAGGCTGGATCGATGGGTTGAGGCCAATGGGATGAAGTTTAACAAGGCCAAGTGCCGGGTCCTGCACTTTGGTCACAACAACCCCAGGCAGCGCTACAGTCTTGGGGAGGAGTGGCTGGAAAGCTGCCTGGCAGAAAAGGATCTGGGGGTCCTGGTGGACAGTCAGCTGAACATGAGCCAGCAGTGTGCCCAGGTAGCCAAGAAGGCCAATGGCATCTTGGCCTGTATCAAGAATGGTGTGTCCAGCAGGAGCAGGGAAGTGATTATGCCCCTGTACTCAGCACTGGTGAGGCCGCAGCTTGAGTACTGTGTTCAGTTTTGGGCGCCACAGTATAGGAGACACATTGAGGTGCTGGAGTGTGTCCAGAGAAGGGCAACGGAGTTGGTGAGGGGGTCTGGAGAACAAGTCTTATGAGGAGTGGCTGAGGGAATTGGGATTGTTTAGCCTGGAGAAGAGACGATTGAGTGGAGACCTTATCACTCTTTACAGCTACCTGAAAGGAGGTGATAGCGAGGTGGGAGTCAATTTCTTCTACCAAGTAACAAGCGATAGAACAAGAGGAAACACCCTCAAGTTGTGCCAGGGGAGGTTTTGTTTGGATATTAGGAAAAACTTCTTTACTGAAAGGGTTATCAAGCATTGGAACAGGCTGCCCAGGGAAGTGGTGGAATCACCATCCCTGGAAGTATTTAAAAGACAGGTAGATGTGGTGCTGAGGGACATGGTTTAGGGGAGGTTTTGGCATAGGTTTATGGTTGGACTAGATGATCTTGAAGGTCTCTTCCAACCCAAGTGATTCTATGATTCTATGATTCTATGAATTTACAAGAAGAAAAGGAAGGCTGTGCTGATTGAGCAGAGGGCATGGCCAGACAAGCATAATGACAAGCAAACATTTTAAATGTGACCAGCCATTTTTATCCCCATAGCCCTCCACTTTCCTGCTCTTGTTCCTTCAGAAATGACCCAAATCCCTTCCTTTTCCTGGTTTTGGCTCCTCTCCTAAACATCCCACAATAAACCTCACAGAATCCCTAAATGTTCTTCCCCTGTACTCCATAATGTGTCCCATATCCCTAAGCAGCAATCTCCCTCAATCTAAAAGGTGCTACAGCATTAATGGATCTTGAGCTGTTTCACATCTGGACAATGGGGTCTTGAATATTCCTGGGAGGGCTCTGGATAGGATGTCCCTTCATCTGAGACATTGATTTGTTTTTTCCACCTTCCTTTTTACCCCTGCGCTTTTCTGGGTTTGTGGAGTTGGGTCTTAAATGGGCTGACAGCCCCTGTGCTGGACCTGCAAATAGCCAGGGCTCCCTCATCTGTCATTGTCTCTCTGTGTTCTGTGGATGAGATTTTGTCACATAAACCTAATGTAAAATATCTTACTTGATTGAATTTTGAGGAATAGAGATGCACCATTTTTCAGAAAATTTCAAAGGCATTCAGTTAGATACACAAATTCTTTGTAGACAGGGTGACTGCACATGCCCAATTTTCAGAAACATAGATGGCGATATAAATTTAAATTAAGAACAAAACAGAGTATTGCTGGAAAAATTTACATCACAGCTTAAATGCTACTGAGTCTGAAAAGTTAACAAGACTTTCACCTGCTGAGATAAATCAGCATTACCATGTTTTCCTTTTATCAAATTACTGCTTCTAGAAATGATCATGAGAAATACATAAAACTGCAATAATAAAAAAAAAGGAATAAGAAAGATCACAAGTAAAAAGAGATTACACGAAAATCTAACAAAATAATTAAAAATAACTGAGAACACAATAAAATGGAAAATAGGGGTGAAAATTGAGATAGAACAGGTCTCATGGCTATCCAGAGAGAGGTGTCATTGCTGGGTATTGAAGCCTTTTGGACTCTCTTCCCAAAGGCAGCACTCTCCTCTTTGCTCTTCTTAGGGCTTTAATCATAGCCCACTGGGTAGCGTACCATGAGAGTCCCCTTTTAAGAAACAAGATTGAAATAATTCAAGACCAAGATAAGCAATATTTATTGATTCTTTCACTTATTTGGACAAAATACAATCTGAAAGCGATTCTACTTGTACAGCACTTTTCCCAGTCTTCATATTTCTCCTGATAACCAAGATCAGTTCCTCTGTTCCCCTCTGTGAGTTAAGACAAATAAGCTGGCTTCCGTAGTCTGTTGGCTGGGGTTCATCTCAGTCTAACTTCAAATCCAGATTTACTTTCCCTACATACATCCTCTAGCAGTTATTTCTAGAAGTTACAAGAAATAGAAATATCTGAATGTTCTTTCAATGGGAAATTTTGCTTGATTTTAACTATTTACTGTTTTGTCTTAAACCAGAATGCAAAACCCTTCAAAATTCCTTGCAAGTTTGTGCCTAATTTTCAGGGGAAAGGAAGTTTGAATAGATACAGACATCATGTCTTGTAATTTTTCCCTCACTTATTTGTGGCCACTTCTTTTTATATTTTGTGGGGAAAAAAGTAAAAATCATATGAGCAGTACCCACAGATGAAAGTATTCCACTAACAAAATTAAGAGACAATAGTGCAAATGGTTGATCTATGTAAACAAGCCAGCTATTTCAGTGTATTAACAGCTCAAATGTAACTTCATGATTGGACTTGTGTATCAAAGAGTAGTTCATGTCTAAAACATTGCTAATTAATACATTCCTATTTTCAGACAAATAGAGAGCATCACAAAAATAAACTTGCAGACCAGAGTAAAAACCCAAATGAAACCAAAGGAAAAAATTGCCAGTCTTGTTAAAAAAAGTGTTCGTTTGAAAATGAATTTATATTTTTATCAACACAAAAGGCTTATTCTAAATTTCACTGAAGGCAATAGAAAAACTTCCACCAATTTCAAAGATCTTTAAAATTATTATAATCTTCTTATAAAAAATCTCAACAATACTAGAAATTTGTGGCAACTAAATATTAACTTAGCATTATAAAAATGAAAATATTTAATATATCATCTGACAAAGAGAGATGAGAATTTTTCCATTTTGGCTTACTTTGTTCTATTCAGAGACATCACTACAAAGACAGGAAAGGATGCAAATTGTAACGTGTCCCAGGCAAGTAACTAAATAAATGATCTTTACCTTAGAGATGTGAGAGCAGTTTTTTATTTTCCCTCACACCCTGGTTGAAAAGAGTCATTATTCTACTCTCATTTTTCTTGAAAACAATAAATCAGACTGGACTATTTGACTTCATTGATGTTGAGACTATCATTACATTAGCCTAACTTCTTGTTGACGGCCAGAAAATCTAACCTGAACCACAAAGCAAAGACAAAAACTGGATCAAGGAAGAAAAATGTTGCAGACCTATGACTACTGATAGTCGATGAAAATGTAAATGATTTGATAAAATTATATATATTTATAACAATTATAAATTGTGCTATATGAAAAAAAGCTTAGTCTGCAGTCAAATCTACAAAATGTCTGTATTTNCAAGGCAAGGAAATTTTTACTAGTGTGGCAAAAAATTATATTATAAAGTGAGAGACAGAAGAATGACAGCTACAGCACAGTAAGTAGAAACGTAAGTCAAACATGTCAAACTCTTTGACCATACAAAAAGTTTGCACAGAGTGTTTCATGGATGGCTGCCAGCTACCTTGGTCAACTTTACTGTTGGATTTGTATTTGCCATCAGAGATACTCTGTGTGTGTACACTAATTTTCCCTTTTGTTGCTACTGTTTTTTTCCTAAGTGCACCTGGAAAGCACACATCAAAGTATGAGCTTATGGTCATCCTCATAATATACAACCAGACATGTCTGTCTCATTTTCATTTAGATTATTTGGTCTTGGAGTCCCTCGTAGAAACATCTTATGCTGGAGCATGGTCAGACAGAGTCTGTATGCAGCTTAATTTCATCAGTCCTCATACAGCATGCTGTCCAAGTCATAGATATCCCACAGATATTATCACGGGTTTGTGAAGTTTAGTCAGAGAGCACAATTGACTTTACCATGTACTGTTCCAAGCTTTTAAACAGAGTCTAGACACTGTTTCGGTGCCTTTGTTTCAACAATAACTTAGGCAATAGCAAAGGCAAAAATCATAAGGCACATATGATTTTACGTTTTCTACTAGTACTTCTGTCATCCCATTCTTTAGATTATAAAATTCTTCCTAAAAGAATTTCTTGTCCTCCATAGTATTGGTTATGTCTATCAATTTTCTGACAACCTCCAACCTCAGATCTCACTCACCTAGTTTATACTCCTAGGACACCAATGAATGCAATTAATAGATGAACAATATTGCCTGAACAACAGTGAACCCCATGGTTCACAATTAAATGTCAGAAATACCTACAGTTGACAATATCTCCTTTTGTAATATAACACAATGAAGTCTCACTTGAATTGCCTAAGTTGAAAATTAACATCTTCACCTCTGAATCATGACCATTCTCACAGATGGGAAGCACCAAGCTTTTTTACAATAATATTTAATACTGCCTTTTCTTTTCAGTGTTTATCTGTGGTACTTCTTTAACAAATATAATGCATCTTCCTAGAAAATGCAGTTCTAGACTAGGCAATATTTTGCCATTGTGTTTTACAAGTCACTTAATTAGTGCTCAGTTTTCACTCCATTCAGAGTAAATTTGTTCCCTAGTGTTCCTGTGTTCAGTGACCTTACCTTCACAGTGTGTTGATGGGCTGCCTGTATTCTTCATGGTACACATATTTTGACAACCTTGGTGATATTAATTGGTCTCTCAGGAGCTTTCGATAGTAAATCTATTTCACTGGCAGTCAGAAGTACATGTGAACTCTCTACCTTCCTTATCTTCATTGTTCAGCAGAGCCATACAAAAGAGAAGGATGTGAGGCAGCATGGCAAACATGGTATCAATTTTTCCTCCCTTACAATTACTATTCAGGATGTAAGAAAACAAAAGTCATGATCAGAGAGGGTTGTATGACCTCTGCAGGTCTCCTTCAACCTCTAGAAAGGGAAGTTCTCTGAGAACAAATACAGTTCCTTCAAAGCACCACAGCCAAACACCATTATGTAGTGTGGGTCCAATACCAAAGTATATTAAGCAACTTGCCATATTCCATGCTTAAAGGTGGGAATTATCACTTCTGAGATCATCAATTTCTCTGAAACCACTTGGAGAAAGTATTTGTTAAAGGGGGAAAAAAATTGGGATCTTGGTATAGGCTAACACTCACATATGAAATTAATTCTCACTTAGATAGCCAGTAGCCATCTGGGGGTGATGGGAAGGGGTGATGGGACCCTGTTGCAAGGGTCCTTGCAATGGCATCTTCAGCTGAATCCGCAGAGATTATTTTAGTCACTGTTTTGTTTGAATCACTATTTTTGTTTAGTTTTTGTAATCCAGCTAGCCACGGTCCTCCATGTCCACCACCACACATGCATAATTCATGGCTATTAGTGCAACTTAACTACATGTGAAGCATCTCTTTCATATCTTAACTACATGCAAAAGACTGTTAAGTGACCTTTTCTGTAGGAACTGCTTCTATTGACCATTTACAGTTGTCTTATTTATGCATACACTGATATGTCCTTGTCCTGCAGCAAGGACGCTTTGGAACATCCTGCCCAAGATGTCAATCAACCCATTAAGAAATATCAACTGGATTAGACATATCAAAAGTTAACTTGGAGGAAATTTCTAGAACCATTCCAGATTCCCACTGGCAATAATCAGCCAAATACTTAATTGAGAAGGTCCAGTCAGTCATCCAGTTTCATTCTGGTCCATTGTTTCAAACCATTAGCTCATCTTCACAGATTACTTGCTGGAAGTTCCTGGGCCATCCAAAGAATTAATGATCTGAAAGCAATGGGTCTGTATACAGATTACAGCCCAATTGTAACTAAAGAACGAACTTCATTTTCATACTAGTAGCTCACTTATAACTGTCTCATAACTCTTGACACAAATAAGAGAGAACTTCCATAAAATTAAAAAAAGTGCTTGCACTTTATCAATCCACTTTTAACTACCTCCTACATAATATCTTTTTATGCTGACAAAATACTCATTGGTAGATTTGCATTCAAAGATTATTTTCAAAGTTTGGAATGAAGCATGTATTTCTTTATGAATAGTTTGTGAACAATTTTTTATGAATATTATTATTACTGGGCTGAAAGTGTCATACTCATTGAAGTTACGATGATATCTTGTTTCTCTTTCTAGATCATACAAAGTTGATGAAGCACTGACAAAATTTTGGCTCCATTTTGATAGAGTGAAATTTCAAAGCATTCATTTTAGAAGTGCAAATATTACAAGCCTAAAATCTGACTTTCACTTTTGGCAAATATCTTGACTTCAAGCCTCTACTTTACTTTTGGCTGAAGTAACTTGCATTTTCTGAAGGACCACACAAGTTTGTGCTAGGAGATTCCTTACACAGTGAAATCAGTGTCAATCTATTATTAAATGTGTAAAAGTAGAAAAGAAAATGTTTGTGTTTTTCCCTTCAGAATCTTAAAAATACATCTTTTGAATTAGGAATAGAAAGAATTGAGAGTGCTGGCTGTGGACAAGTTGTCAGTGTTTAACCAAGTTCACAGAACATTACTTTATGCTTACTAATACAGAAGGATATTATTCATTACTACTTTATTGCATAATTAAGTCTTTAATATATTATTATGTATAATAGGTGGATTCATAATGTAGGAATTATGAAAAAGACCAATTTAAAGAGAACAGACTACAATGACGTCTATGGAACTTTTATGGTCCCTCTTATTGTAGCTTACTTTAAACATTTATATTTATATATGAGTGATGAAACATGTAATAATTATGAAGTAATATCACTCCATATCCTATAATCTTCTGTCACAATATAAAGTCTATGTATGTGCAGTAAGCATTTTCAATCATTCCTAACAGCATTTTCATACTTCGCAGGAATTCCCAGTAAGGCTGCAAAGCTTCAGTTCTCTCTTAAAGAAAAAGAAAGAATTAGATATTGTAGGTAACTAATTTTAATTCTTAAAATGTAAGGAATTAGTCCTCTTTCTCTCTATTTTGTATATGATCAGTCCCAATGAAGGGAATAGGTTCATGTGTGCCTATACCTGTGTTGATATATTTTCAGGCTCACAGTATAAATCTGTTCTTCAAGATGTAAGCCTTAAACCTAAACAAGTGAAAATAAAGTTTAATAGCTGTTATTCCATATTCAGATCTTCTTCAAAGAAACACTGACTAGAACATTTTATTCTGATAGGAATTTTTAAGCTTTTGCCCTTTTTTTTTTTTTTTTAATTACCAACAGTAATTTAAGGTGGGCAGAAAAGGGACTGCTGTTCTTGTTTGTATTCACATCTCATTGTCTTTCAACACAGTATGGTATGGTCTAGGTTCTAGTTATATTTTCTGAATGTGTTCATGAAAGAACAGTCATACAGGGAACACAATAAGAAACTTAGTATGAAGGGCAAATATGTATCTTTCCATTTAAGAAGGAAAAAAATGCTGTTTAGCTTCATAGAGCTAAACTTCATTTTAATTAAGTGTCCTCTGTATTTAGTCATTGCCACAGTTGCAAACATATAAAAAACAGTAATATTTTCTTCTGAAATTACATTTCCACATTTCTAAAGTGACATTGTCAATAAAATATACTATGTGAGGTCCTATCAAATTCAATACCAGTTTTATCATTTACTTCAATTACAGTTGAATTATACCATATAGAAAGGTATTTTCAAAGCAATGAAATTCTTATCCCCTTTTCTTTTTCTTTCACACTGTGTGATATTGCTATGCATGCTTAAATGTTTGATGTATTCTACCAGATGGCTGGATTTATTGCAGTCAGGATTACAGGGGCTGTTTTGTACCTATCTGCTTTTTAAACATTAAACATCTTGAACATCTGCACTACAGCAAGAATGAGGTAAGGCACATCTGAAAAACCACTGTAAACTGCATAGCTCAGATATTTTTGTTGTTGTGGAATTAAAATCTGTTTTAATTTGGGCATTGCTTGAATAATCTTTTTAATGTAGAACAAGTATGTTTATTTCAGGAATATTTCAGCCAATGCAGTTACTAGTTGGTAAGCTGTTTAAACAGAAACAAACCTAGAAATTACCAGTTTCAAATTATCTTCTGTATTCCTGTAACTCAAAGATGGCATTTTAAAATGAGTCTTTAGTAAAAAAAGTACAAAAACCATCTTGTTAAGAAAAGCAGCTACTGCATATGAATGGGGATATTATTCAACATAAAATCACAAAGCCTTTCAGCACATGAATTTAATGTGCACGTGCAGCAATCTTTCTGACACTATAAAGCTTCAAAGGATCCATTACTGTCTTCTAGTTTACAATCTGTGCACTAACAGGTTTCATGATAGAGCTATTACACACTCTATTGTGGCAATGTTATTACTTCAGAGAGAGAAATTAAGCAAAAGATGTGAAATAGAAAAAAGGTATTAACTTGTAACAAAGTTGTTTAAAATATTACAATACATTTGGTATAATATTATATAACACAAGGCAGTGACTGTGTCATTTGAATAAAGAATCAAACCAAAATAATAATTTCGATTCAGTTAGTTATAATTGTGATTGAAACCACTGCTGCTGTAAATTAGCTTGAGGGATAGCATTGCTGAAGCAGTCTTGGAAAGCAGAAAAGTGACTTCTCAAAAAGCATCCTTTTGGAGAATATTTCTGAGGACTAAGGAAGATCTTTCATATCTTTTTCATATCAGTTTCTTCTGAGCTCTTTCTGAGCCCTATTAGTGACAGAATCATGCTTCAGGAAACATATATTTTGATTTTAGTTTTATGTTTTATTGTGTTTTTACTTAAGCAGAGACCAAAATAAGTAAAGACACACTTGGTAACAATCCACTTGTTTTAAGGCCTTTATATTCAACTGTTGTTGGTATCTATGGTGCAACTCATGTAGATAAAGTATAGGACCTACAACCTTCTCTTTTTGTAAGGTAAGGCAGAATCATACTAATCTTTTATAAAAATTTAATGTGCCATGCTGATATTAAAGGACCAAATCAGACTCTGTGTAACAAATCAGATAATTTGATGGTGTAAAAATAGATGACTAATTTCATCTGAGACTCCCTCAGGAATCCCACCTGACTTCTGCCTGCCACAGTAGGATGGGTTTCTCTTCCATGTCCCATGTCATATCTTTCAGGACCATGCAGAGGCTCTTCATGTTTCAGAGTCTACGAAACAGCAGCAAGAACCTGTGTTTTAGCAAGTGTACATACAAAAGGAAACACTCCCAACGACAGCAGCAAGACAAATTCTTCATAAATGGGGACAGAAGTTAAGAGCTGCTATATAAATTGATAATCTTGCAGTTTATCAAAGCCAAATTTGCAAGTCCAGGTAACTGACTCTGCAGACTAAACACATTACAGCTTTTTCCTTGTTACTAGACTGTGGTAAGAGAAGGGTTCTTTAGAGTTTTTTCCTCCCCACAGCCTCAAAAGTTATTTCAATACCTATCTAAAGAAATCAGGATTCATTTAAAGAGTGTAAATTAACTTGTGAAGTCTACCATATTTGTCTGTCTTGTACAGAGCAATAATCTCCTATAATGAATTATTACCATACTCCGTAACACAAAGTACACTTAAAGGGATCAATTCCGGTACTTGCAGACCTGAGTCAGCTTACTCACTTCCAAACTGAGCTACAGTGCCCATCCCTTTGGTGTTTTTAAAAAGACGTATCTTTACTAAAAGAAGAAAATCTTTTCATATTTTGATTCTTTAGTCACTCTCAAAAGCAAGAAGCTGGCAAAACATTAGGATTGGCATGATTTTATGAATTTTGCACAGATGTTCATAAAATTAATGTAATCTTTATAATTGCACTTATCATTTGGACATTCACAGAAGGATATTGACTTTAATTACAAAACTCATCTGAATACTAATGAAGGTGTCTTTATTACTGTGTGAGTACAAGCTCTCTCTTTTGGAATATTGGCACATTTCACAGTATGATAAAATCCTGTGATGTTATACAGCAAGTTTAAAGAAAAACAAAGTACAATTTTTAGAAAAAAACCCTACACATTTATGCAAAAGCAACTTTAATTTGCTTGCACCTTGACAAAAAGATCTAGTTCAGTCCAGCTCCATAACAATAGATTTTTGGTTGGGTGCCAGCTGGATGACTAACATAAACAGGCCAAGCATGACATTTGTTAATGACATTTCCTTCAAACATGTTGGAACACTTAAATTTTTATCCCATTTAATTGAAAACAGCATATATTTCCATGGTTTTTTCTTTAATAAAACAATTTTAAGCATTTGTAACAAGTCCTCAGTTATTACAGTTTTCCTTCCTTCCTTCCTTCCTTCCGTCCTTCCTTCCTTCCTTCCTCCCTTCCTCCCTCCCTCCCTCCCTTCCTTCCTTCCTTCCTCCCATCTTTCCTTCCTCCCATCTTTCCTTCCTTCCTTCCTTCCTCCATCGTACCCTCCATGCCTCTCCCTCTCCCTCCCTCCTTATATTTTTCCTTTTCCTCCTTTCCTCCCTCCCTTCCTTTTTCCCTCCCATCTTTCCTTCCTTTCTTACCTCTTTCCTTCCCTCCTGCCTTCCTATCTCCCTTCTATCTCTCCTCTCTCTACGGTTATTGGTGGTGAATCATTCATAACTCTAAATGCCTGCCAGTCCATTTTCCTCTGTCAGACTAAACTGCTGTTGCTGCTTTTTTTCCTGATCTGGTATCGGGAAGTGACAAATTATGTTTAGAATAATTATGACCTGTGGATTATACGCTGATTTGCTGACAATTTCTTATCATTCCCTGAAACACAGCTTTTGTAAGATTGCAGTTGCACAATTTATACTAAGATCCTACCTGTTTCGCCACGAAGGCATTTGTGAAGCTGCTGGATGGAGGATAAATGGTACTGGGCAGCCAGGAGCCTTTAAGACCTACAGCAGTTAAGATACCTGCTTCCCTCCAGTAACTGGTTGGTTCGTATAGCACACAGCTTCTTTTTATTCTGGGAGTCTAATGTAATAGATAAATCACTGTGATAACACAACAGAAAAAGCAGAGAAGTGAGAATGTCCTATGTAGTTGGTAATTACCACAATTATACAAAATCTTTGTCTCTGGAAATGCAGATTTTAATCATCTATATTGGACCACATACAATAATATATATGATCATATACTCTAGATAACATCTAAGAAAAAAAACACATTTGTTTCTTTTACTTACTGTTTTTGTCTTTTGAGAATGTTTTGAGAATTTCACACATGGAGGTTGGAAACTTCCCATGATGCTTTGATTATATAAAAACTGCTTTAGTTCTGACTGTAATGAGTAGGAGGTATGTTTTAATACTTCAAGGGAGAATCTAACTGCTCACTTTCCATATCTCTGGCACATTTCTAATTCAAGCACACAGTATAAAAAGAAATTCTCTCCCCTGTTTTCATCAAAACCTGAATATTTTATTTTATCTTTGTGTTAATGATGATGTCTCATGGCTCGTTTGTTCACAGTAATAGAGTTTTACTCTTCATTAGCAAGGAATTCAGAAGTGTGTAGTTTTGTGGGTTAGTGGAATGATTTCTCTACTTTCTTTTATATTTTTTCTTCTTAATTTGAATATGTATTTTATTAATTGTCTTATTGTAATAACCACAAAACAAACCATCTACAGTGACCAGCTTTTAAACTGTCAGTATAAACAACTTCCTTTATGATGTGTTTGAACTGACCTACGATCCATCTGGTCTAATTTGTTGAGTAATAGTCCAATTAAAAAAAAAAATCCAACAAAGCATTATGATAACATTTTGCCCTTACAAAAGAATCTGCTCCTCACCAGTACTTACTGTGTACTATGATTTTTGTTCAAAATCATATTATCATCAGAAAATATAACACTTAATGTGAATGAACGAGTTATAGGCAAGGATGACTGTGTGAAAAAATAGTACTTTTTTCTTTGCAAAGCCACCTTATTAAGTACAGTGAGATGTTTCTCTGTATGTATGTATGTGGTTTTTGTATTTGTAAACTGGAAATTAAATGCTAAATTTCCAGTTGCACTTTATAAGCTCCAAACACCTTTTTTCTGGTTTTAGAAGACCAAACCATCATGAATTAGTGTTATATGAACATGAAAAACAAAGACAATTACCTTATTTATGATTATGTATAAAAAAATAATTATTTGGGGGAATAGAGTTCCCCTAAATAGTATTACAATAGTAATTTTGGAAGAAACTCAAACTATTCTTCTAAATATTGTTTCATGGGGAAAATGCCCAGCACAGTAGTAATTTTTAAAGGACTGAGGAAGAAACTGAGTTCTCTGCAAAGACTAAAACAAAGAATGATCAAATTCTGAAACACTGATTGTACCGGAAAGCATATTCTGAATTTAATATCAAAGTCTAAAGGAAGTCCTATACCTGGGAGCTGAAAGAGCTAGGACTGAAACAAAGTAAAAGACATGATGGAAGATCTCAGAACAGTAAACTATGAGAAAGAAAGTGTTGACATGAATTTTTATACATTGTAACCTGAAAGTGAGCAAATCTGACAGCTTTCAGGCAAACTAGCAAAGATATCAAGAGGAAGCAAAATCACAGACAGAGGACTTCTGTCAGCAAAACCGAAGAAGTAGACTTGGAATCAGAGAAAAGGAATACATAAGAAAATATTGAATTCTTGAAGAAGTAAATAATGTGGTCCTTTGGTTTCTTGCAAATCTGATATAATACAGATTGTGTGTGTGTATTTCAGTGGCAAAATTAAATTTATTTTTAATATTTTACTAAATTTTCACAACACATTTCCTGTATTTTGACCTAATAAGGAATACACAATATTATAGACAAAGTAAATTCACTATGTCACGTGCAAGTCTATAACCATGTTTAAGCCATTGACCAAGATAGATCATTGGTATCAGAATAGATGCTCAAAATTGTTGAGTACTGCCTTAGTTTATTGACATAAAACTATTCATTTTAAAAACAATGATAGTTTAATTTAAGTACCTTCACTTGAACAGTTTTAGACATTCTTACAGATGAACTTGGTTTTGTATATTTAAACTTACATTATGAAAATTTCAAGCTCCATTAAATTCTAAGGTACTGTATTTCTTTTTATTACACAAACACATCAGGTTCTTTGATCTTCTGTATGAATAAAATTTTGATTCAATTAACCAAATAATATAAAGTGACATTTAACTTTTCCATTTCAACTATTACTCTCTTACTAGCATAAAATAATTAACAAGCAAAACTCGACCCTAAGAAGGAAATATCTCTGATGGGCTTCTCTGTATATTCATTTATATTGTCCTATTATTATATTATGCTATGTTACATCCATACTTATCTAACACTTTTTACTTGAAGAATGCTACGCTAATTAATGAAATCATCTTCATTATCACTGCTTGCTTTCTTTTCCGGGTACCTTTCCTTATATACTTTCTCACTTTTGCTCTTTCAAATTCCCCCCAACTTTCTATTTTTAATGTCTGTTACTTTTTTCATTAGCTTTTGTTAGCTTTTTCCAGCTATCTTAGCCAAGTTCATTCTTTTCCAGTTATTCTTATCACCTTTCTTGATATCACTCGGGTTTTCTTCTGCCCCACCACTATAGCATTTGAAAGCCTTCTGTGTAAAATCAATAGCAATAGAGAAGTTCTTAAACTATCATGGATTTGCCTATTAGCAACATTAACCTTTACCATTTTTCTATTTTTTTCCCCCACACATCTTTCTAGTCTTCACTTTGTTTTGTTCCCACCTAGCACAGCTTAACATAAGTTTTTGTTAACCTTTCTGTCTTTTCTTCTCACACAATACATTCCAAGCAAATGTAGGGAATACCATGCAAATGAGCCAATTTTAAAATATTACCACAAAGTGTGACTTCTTAAAAATTTCCTTCAAAATCTTTCTAGAACATGGATTCTGCTTACGCATATCCAGATTACACATGTTAAGCAATAATTAATAAATAAAGAAATGAACCCCCAGGAAATCAAAGACAATGCAGATAAGATAAAAGTTCAGCACATACTGAAAGACTGAGAAATGGAAGAGAAACAGTCCGCTTTTATCCAATCTTCCCTCAGGACTAATTTCCAGAGTTGAAAGCATTTGTCCCAAATGAAAAGAGATTTTGGGGGGATTTGCAATCTATTATATTTGAGCCTGTCCTTTCCTAGGTGATATGATAGTCATGACTGTACTAGTTCCCTTGTGTACGGCAGGAGAAGCTTACTGTTTCAGAATAATATCATACAATATCATAGACAAATATATGAAGCTTTAGGTAATTTCTGCTTTTTGCTAAAGATTTGGTGTAGTATATACATAACCACTTTGATAAAAAAAGTTTTTGAGATCATATTAATTTGGTCATTAATAGCAACACATCACAAAAAATAAGACATGATTGTTAAAATGGTATGAACACTGAAATGTTATGATTGTCTTTCACTAATTTTCTTGTTTCATTTTAGATGTTTTAATTTCTAAGTGTTTCCTTCCAATTGCTTTTTTATGTTTCTCAATAAAACCCTTTAAAATACCAGACTCATGTCTCCGTGTCTCTTTACTGAAATCCCATCAGCCATAGAATCACAAAGTTATTCTGGGGGGATCGGACCATGGGAGATCACCTCGTCAACCTCCTGCTTCACCTTTCTAAAACAAGGTCAGCAGCCATACGTCCATCTAGTTTACATCCATCAATGGTGCTGTAAATCTTCTAAGTGTGATAGTTCTTAGGAAAATTATTTTTAGCTTCCTTCTTTACTAACATTTCAGGGTAAATCAGAGCAATTTTCCAATAAAAATTGCAGTTTCCAAATCTTTTTACATTGCTTACAATTTGATGATTTTCCCTGGGTAGCCATAGCTTTTCCTACTGCAATGTCCTATACTCTAAATTAATTATGTAATGTACCATATACACTCATAATAAATTGTATGAAAATGACAATAGGTCCAGCAAAATTTAGATCTTCTAAAAGTCCTAACATTGTTCTCAGTCACATAAGGAAATTCATACATTTCAAAAAAACTTTATTTCCTTCACCTCTTTTTTTCTTCCTTTTCTTTTTTCTTCTCTACAGCTGTTTCTTAGATTTTTTATGAGTTACATGAAGTGAAAACATTGATGTCTTTGCAGCTGAAAAGAACTATAATATGCTCTAATTTGTCATCAGTCATTTCAAAATCCATTTTAAATGAACAGTGAAATCTCAAATGTTATTTATTAATGTTCCTCAGACAAAAATGAATTTTGTTAAATGCTCTTAAATAGATTCAGAGTCAGCGTGTGCAAATGTACCCTGTCATTGTTCTATTGTGGGTAAAAAAAAGTGATTGGACAATCTGCGGAGAAAGCAAGAAAACACAATTATTTTACGTTCCGGTCAGTTACTTTCAAGCGACAGTCCTAATGGAAGTGGGGAATGTATTTGATGCAAGCTTGACTAACAGTGTTGAGTAGGCTCCAAAGTCACTGTTTAACTTACTTGAAGTTAGCAGTAAGTCAGCAGTTTGTTGGGCTCAAGGTAAGGAGGATTCACATAGGTCAATCATTTGGAGTGTAATAAACAGAGATACAATAATTCTGCTTGGCAGTTACACTGCAGGCATCGAGAGCTGCAACCACAAATCAGCAGTGCTTACTCAAATGTTCCATGACTCTTCTTATCACTTTTTCAAAAGGGTGTCATCATTCAATGAAATGAACATGCTGTGACTATTAAAAATACAGAACAAAGTTATAGCTCTGAAAAGTTGAAAACCACTTGAGCCATCCTCCACTCCACTAAGCCAAATCATTTTTATATTTTTAATGTTTTAATGTAAAGTCTTTCTAGCTTTACTTACTGGGCATCTTATATGTACAGGACTACACCCGGAAAAAGACATAAAACCCACCTCAGAGTTAAATAACATGAATAGAAACAGAGTAAAATAATACCATTTCTTGGTGGGGGGAAAAAAAAAAAAAGGAATTTTTTTAGAGTTTATAAAATTTAAAATATGCCAAGTCTGATTCTTATTTAAATACCTGCACTTTTTTCAGCTCTTTAGCCTGATTTTTAGAAAGGTTTAAGTATCATATACTTTGTCAGCAAGATGTGTAGGAAGCCTTGTAAGTGAGGATCAAGCCCTATAAGCCTTTTAATTAAGGAACTCAAGCTCCACGAAAGAGAGGCCGATTTTTGTGTGAAAGTTTGCTATGCTGTTTTGGGGAGACTGTCTATAGGTATACATAAATATATGTATAAATTTAGCTTCTCAGATGTCTTTTGAATTTCAGTTAGAAATGCAAATCTAACCGAGTAGTAATACAGCCCTAATCATTGAGGGTTTCATATTCAAGATCCCAGTCTACAAACATGCTCCTATAAAAAAAGAAGGGGGAGGGAAGGAAAGTGTCAGCACGAGAAAGAAATGGCTTTGGCAGTAACATCACGAGGCAGAGGTCTGTGATCTCATGATGTGAACATAGCTATCAGGCAGAAGCAGTGGCATGCTATAAAGAGTTGTAGGTCAAGCTGATGGAGAGAAATGGGAGAAAGGGGAGCCAAGGACACTGATGAGATAGATGAAAACCCTCTGATTCTGAATACAACCACTTGTCCTTCTACAAAGATACTGTTATGGGAAAGAGAAGCTGGAGAAAGGCATACAGAATTGAGAAATACGTTTTTAATGATCTGTAAATTCTTGGGGTTTTTCCCTAACTGAAAAACTCTACTTGAAAAAACATCAAGCTTGCTCCTTACTGTCTCTTGTGCTCTTTTAAGAAGCAAGCTATGGTACAAGACTAAACAAATCGCAGTGACACTGAGGAGAAGATCATTTAAAGTACAGGTAGCCTGAGGAATAAGGGCTAAACTTAAGGGAAAGGCTTTTAGAACAAGTTGGTAGACCTAAGTCCTACAGATTAATAGGTTATCTGGTGATGTAGCAGCTTGTACCGGGTCTGGCTGCAATGGAGTTAATTTTTTTCATAGAATCATAAAATGGTTTGGGTTGGAAGGGACCTTAAAGATCATCTAGTTCAAATCCCTCTGCCACACCTTCCACTAGACTAGATTACTCAAAGCCCCATCCAACCTGGCCTTTAACACTTCCACAGATGGGGTCTCCACAACTTCTCTGGGCAACCTGTTCCAGTCTCTCACCACCTTCACAGTAAAGAATTTCTTAATCTACCTTTTTTCAGTTTAAAACCATTAATCCTCGTCCTATCGCTATACTCCCTGATAAAGAATCCTTCCCCATCTTTCCTGTAAGCCCTCTATAAGTATTGGAAGACTGCAATAAGGTCTCCCCAGAGCCTTCTCTTCTCTAATCTGGACACCCCAACTATCTCAGCCTGTCCTCATAGCAGAGGTGCTCCAGCCCCCTGATCATCTTTGCGGCCCTCCTCTGGACCCGCTCCAACAGGTCCATGTCTTTTTTATGTTGGGGGTCACAGAGCTGGACGCAGTACTCCAGGTGGGGTTTCATGACAATGGAGCAGAGTCTGCCGGTGGGAGGTGGTGAGTGATTGCCTCAGCATCACATGGTTTTCTTTCCAGTTTTTCCTTCACTTATTAAACCATCTTCATCTTGACAACAATACAAAGCTGGTATTAAACTAGCTTTTTCTTTTCAGTTTTGCTTTTCTGATTCTCCCTCGCATCCCACTACAGGGATGGGGTGAGTGAGTGGCTAGTGAGCTCTAGGTTGTTGGCCAGGGTCAAGCCACTACACAGCTACATCACACAATAAAAATCCAGTGATTAATATAATCATATTTTGTCATGCTAGTCTAAAGAAATGTCTGAATACTTTTTAGCAGAAAAGGGCAGGAATGATAAGTAAATCAAGTGCTTGGTCTGAAAGGGCTTTTCGTCTCTTCCACAAGTAGAAGTGATAATAAGCTTACAGCTCAGACTCAAAATTCAAACTGAAAGATATGAAATGAAGGGATCTCTTACAGTTTATATAGTAACTTGTCAGACTATTACAAGTAAAAAAGAACAAACAATAAGATATTCCTGATTCTACAACAGAAACATCATAAAAGAAAACCAAGAAGACCTGCACCTTGGCAGCATCAGTGTTTTGCTGGATTCACTTAATTTCCAGACATTAATCCAGGGTTGTATATGCACAGTTTTGAGATTTTGTGAGGCATTTTTCATGAATCAGCTTTTCTATGAAACATTTTTACATTATAAGAATTTCATAAGTATATTGAAAAAAAAAATTTGTGCTAAGATGTAAGCCGTGTAAAGTTTCATATTTAATTACATAGCTGCTACACCTCTGTTCCATTTGCCATGCAGGTTTTCCTTCATAAACAAACCCTTTGGTTATAAACAGGGATAAAGAACATTTCAGGTATAGATTTTGTAAGAATTTTCATAAGGTTTTTTTTTTAAAGACTAGAGGTGATTTTTAGGGAAGCTGACTTCCTTTTCGTGGCTGTGCTCTCATAAGCTAGCCTGGGGACTCAGCAGAGATTTCCTCCCTCCTCTACTACAAATGGCTTTGGTGATCTCCAAAACCTGTGTGAAAACATTCACATATAAATGAACAGCATGGACTTCCTTATTACTCATATTTGGTTAGCCAGGGCTGAAGTTCATGCACATGGACTGCTCCACTAGCTGTCCCTAAACACTTGTTCTATCCAGGGGTGGACTCCAGATCCCAGTTCCTCTAGATGCTGGTCTCCTGACCTCTCATCCTTACTCTCCAGTTGTTCCAGTGGAAGTTCTCTAGCAATTTTACATATACACACATGCACACACACATGTGCATTCATGCACTAGAGAACACACGTACAAATATCCAGCAGCAGAGTTCAATAAGAAGGTAGAAGAGAGGTGGTGATCAGAGCTGGAGCTTGGGCATAAAAATGCTCTGAGCAGCATTCCATCCCCTCTCCATTTTTCCACTCTGGTTTCTCTCTGATTTACTTGGATCCCTTTTTTTCCTTACCTTCTACTCTAAACATCCCATAATAAGCTTCTCAAGTTCCCATAACCTCCTTAAAGCGTATCTTCATCAGCAAACCTCAGATAATAAAACCATTTCCATAAGAATACACATAGTAAGTCCCGGAAAAAGAAATATATCTTTAAAAAGCACAAACACAAGAGATCACATCTATTTTATGTACCTCCTCATAAGAGCCATGAAAGTAATCCACATTTATGATTTATGTACAAAGATCATATGTTTTTTTCAGAAAAATGAATGTGTTTTATGTGCAGAAATTTTCCAACAAATCTCTCTCTTGGGCTATGAGATTATATATTACATGATGAGATTCTGCACCCTCAAGCTACAGAGCACTCTCACAATATAAGCCCAAATCATCATAGTACTCCTTTTTCACTTTGTAAGAAAACATAATTTGTTGTGAGTCCTACCAGCTCTACCTACACAGAAAAAATAAAGTTGACTTTCAGGCACAGCTTACTGTCAAGTAGAGTTTGTGCTTGTTTCTTTCTTTCTCTCTTCTTAAAGATGTGCATACATACCTCATGCATTGCATACACATTTCATGTATTGAAAAGGTCTGATAGTCCTGTCATATGGTTATCAAAAATTTTCATTCTGTTTTCATGGAAGTATGTATTTTACAGCTTTTATATCAAGATGACATTCGATTGATTCTTAACCAAGAAGAAAACAAGTTGATTATGAAGTTTCACTTTTTAATGACATTGATGTCAAGGTTTGCAACTAAGCATTTTGGTTCCCACTTCCCAAAGATATGGGATAGGCAAAAAACTTCGTGGAAGTAATATCTTCATTGAATCCAACATTTGTGAAATATTGTAACTAAAACCAAGTACAGTAAAGACAAAACAGTAAGAATGGTGTTTCCCTTACTCTTCCTCAGCAGGTAGTTGTATCCTGAACATAGCAGGCCTGTGCTAAGTCAGTTGAAAGTGATGGAGAATGTAAATCATGACAGTAAGTAGTTTTGGAAGAGAGCTGTTGAACTCAGATCTTCGTAGCAATAAAACACCATTAGGAATGGTGTTGTTATTGTTAGCTTTTTTTTTTTTTCCTTAAGTGTGCCATCAGGAGGAGAAACTACATAAGGCTAAAGTATGATATATTCAGGTAGAGTCAATTATGTCAAAGTAGTTGTGCAGTCCATGACTTATAAAAAGGTTCACTTATTGTTAAGAAAATTCATATTGCTTGATCTAAAATGCAACTAAAAATTGTGGGAATCTTGAGTTCAAGAATGCTTGGTTTTCTAAGTTTTGGCAAAAGCTGTCTTCTTGAGGGTTTTATTTATTTTGCTGTTTGTTTCTTTTTCTTTTATTTTTACTTCTTTTTCTATTCCTGATTATTACAAGACCGAGCAAGAAATTATTATCATTCAAAAAAACCTTCATGTTTCTTGCAAAATATAGATTCTGACACTCTTCATGTTAAGCAAAAATTCACTTCTTTTCCTAGGACTATACAAGACAAAAGACTTTTCAAGAATAGTAATAAACTTGTGTTACACATTCTATCCATTCCTTTCTACTTAAAAATAGAATAAAATCTTTGGGTTTAAATTGTATTCTCTTTTTAAATGACAGGTATACAAGCAAAGGAAATTCATGTTTTGTGAAGACCAAGTCTTTTATTAAATACCTAGGAAAGCTTTGGCAAGATCCTCAGTTACTGTGAAAAATACAGCCTTAAACATAAACCAATTGCAAAAAGAGTATTGTGATTATTGCATTAAAATTCAAATATTTGTTGATAGCTTCTACAGCCACCTACTTCTTCCAAACTAGGTACCAGCACTTCACTGATTTGTATCATCTGAGTATGAGTATTTCAACACCAAATTATGCAAGACTTTAGATCAACAGAGCTGGAATGTGATGCTTAATATTAAGCACATTCCAACCGTGAAAATGATTAAAGTTCAAATTACAAGCGATTAAACGTAAATAGCATTCCATTTTAAGCAGCATAGTTTAAAGTTGATAAAAATGTTATATTTAATTTCCTAAGCATCTTGCAGTCTAGTTTATTACAGTATTTGTGGAGTTATACTTCTGGACAACCACAAAAGACTTGGTTTTCATGACTTGTTTAAGGGGTTTCTTTGGTAGCTTTTCTACTCCAGAGCAAATGATTCCAGACTCTTCACAATTCCTTTAGGAAGGCACTGATCTGTGACGTGATGCAAAATATCTCACAATATAGTTATGTGCTATTTTTGTCAAGCAAAAACCACTTGCATTTTAAATTCTGTTGCAATAAAACCTATAAAATACCAGGACCGCAAACAGAGAGAACAAGAAAGAAAATATATAAAAGTTGGAAAATAAATACTTTTCCAATTTACCTTGGAAGCAATTAGAGCTTCTGATCAAGTTTAAACAGAGAAACTGTTTCTGTAAAGAAATGACTGGCCTGGGAGTAAAGGAGAAAGAGAGGGTGCTATTTATCTTGATTTTAGTAAGACTTTCAGTACTGCCTCTTGTAACATCTTCATAGACAAACTGATTAAATAGAGGCTACAAAAGTGGGCAAGAAAGTGGACTGAAAACTGGCTAAAATGCTGTGATCAGTGGCATGATGTCCAGCTGGAGGACAGTCAGTGGTGGTGCACCTAGAGGCTGATACTGAGTCCAGTACTGCTTAAGATAATCAGGAATGACCTAGACAATGTGATAGAAGCGCACGCTTAGTAAGTCTACAGACAATATAAAACTAAGAGGAGTGATTGATAGACCATATAGTTGAACCACCATTCAGAGAACCTCATCAAGCTGCAGAAACAACCAACAGGAACCTCATCAAGTTTTACAGCACAAAATGCAAAGTCTTGCCCTTGGGGATGAATAATCCAATGCACCAGTACATGCTGGGGACTCACTGAAGCAGATTTGCTTTATTGTTCCGGTGGACAAGAAGTTGAACATGAATCAGCAGCATGCCCTTGTGACAGAGTAAGCCAACAGCACCTATGGTTGCTTTAGGCAAAGCACTGTCAGTGGTTCAAGGGAAATGATCTTTCCCCTCTGCTCAGCCTTGGTGAGCTACATCTGGAATGCTGGGCCCTGTTCTGGCCTCCACGGTACAAGATAGAGAGAGACATAATGGAGCAAGTCCAGCAAAAAGCCACAAAGCTGATGAAGGGACTGGAGCATCTGGCATACAAGGAAAGGCTGAAAGAGCTGGAGTTGTTCAGCCTGGAGAAAAGAATGCTCAGGGGCATTTTATCAACTCATAAACATACTTGATGGTGGGAAGTAAAGCAGAAGGAGCAGACTCTTCTCCATGGTGCCCAGTGAGAGGACAAGAGGCAAAAGGTACAAATTAAAATACCAGAAACTAGATTTAAACTCAAGAAAACACTTCTTACTGTGAGGGTGGTCAAAGACTGGAAGACATTACCCAGAGGGTCTGTGGAGTCTCCACTCTTGGAGATACTCAAAACCCAACAGGATGTGTCCCTGAGCAACCAGAGCTAGGTGACCCTGCTTTAAGCAGGGGGAGTTGGACTGGATGATCACCAGAGTTCCCTTGCCACCTCAATTATGCTTTTATTCTGCTTCTGCTTACTCCAGATCCTTGAGCTATTTGGTCAGTAGTTATGGGGAGATGCAAAGTCACTAGTATTCTGAATTCCAGTCAAAAGCAGGATTTTTAAAAATTTATTTTTAAAGTAAATAATAATTCCATAAAAGGGAAAAAAACCCTTTAAATATTATCCCAAGGATTGCGATATTGTGTAATAGTGCTACATACCTACAGAATTTTGAAGACTGTCGCAGAATTCTCTTTGCAGCACTTTATTGTCTGAAACAAGAAATGCAAATTAAGACATGGAAAACTTGTGACTCTGTTTTAATTCAGCACTTTTAAAAGTCTATTTGGAATGCACAATTTGTTTGCATTGACCGCAACTTGAATTTCTACGCCTGATGTTTCTTTGGTATGCGAAAAGGACTTTTTCATAGTAAAAATCTGATAAATCTTATTTTAGAAACACAGCAGATGACAGCAAGTATTCTAGTCCAGCTATTCAGAGAAATTAAGACAAATTATGACAATAATTGGACCACAACATTATGAAAAAATGAGTCTAGTGTTATTTTAGAAGATCATTTTTTAAATGGTGGAGATTTGCATTTAAATCCATTGACCAGATAACAATTTTGTTCTATTAAGAGAAAAAAAAATGTTTACACTGTGGTGAATCCTTTAATATTTCATTCCTCTATTTTGCCTTTACAGAAATTTATAATATATTTTTACATCCCCAGCTGATTTTAAAATTATTTGATAGTTTCTCAGGAATATATACCTGAAATATTGCACATACCAACTGAACAGTTTTGTCAGATTTGTATATAATCTGAAAAAAAAGTCTTTAGGGGAAGGAAACACGTTGTTCTTTTATAGGCTTCATGACCACATCTCAAACATCCCCTAAGGATAAGCTAATTCTCTGGATCCATTTCATTTTCCCAAACGAAGCAACAGAGAAAAGGTCTTACTGTTCAAAGTATGAAGATTTCCATCTAAATGGCAGCATCAAAAATCTATGTTTGCTCAAAGGTATGTGTTTTTCATGAATAAATATACCCCAGGAATGGTGACTAATTCCAGAGCAGAAGACTTGCATATGCCCTTTCGTATGGCTCAAGAATGGCACTAAAAACTCCTTCCTTAGCTGGAGAGTTGCTGTTTGAGCTCCGTGCTCTAGCCCTTGCCTGAGCAGTGCTCTAGTTGTACCATGCCTGGCCTTCTGCTCTCCTGGGACTCACCTTCCCTTGCTGGTCTGACTTTCCAGCTTGTCACTAGGGTTTTGTTTCGCTACTGGTAATTACTCTTGTCTAAGCAGCACATAGTCTAGGAAATGTGTATATATTGACTGTATTTATTATGCTTAGATTTTGTAGCAATTTTTCAAGTTAAGCTAACAACAAAAATGAGGCTTCAAATGTCTTCAAATGTTGCCTTTTTACTTTTTGACTAAAATTCAGAATAAATTGTTAGAATGTGGAGGATTTTAGAATATCCTCTTGTAACAGGTTGTTAGAATAACTTTGGTAATTTACATATATATATTAAACTGACATTTTTTAGGCATTTTTTCACACTCTATATTTCTTTAGAAAGTTACTTTACCAATACAGCCTCTTAAAAGCTTGAACACAATAATTCATTTAATCTTACTACCTTCAGCTTTTCCTACTGAAAACATCTTCCCTCCTCTTCCCATCAGTTCCCTTTTCTTGACAGGCATATCCACTCCCTTCCCTTGATATGCTCATTGGCACAGTCTGAAAATCCCTATACAAGTGATATTTTGATTGCTGTGACTGCAGCATTCTCAAAATTTGTTTGGTTTTTTTAAAGCGTCACACTAGGTTTTGCATCCATACACTAGATATTAAGATGCTTTTCTATTGTTTTGGTTTGTTTGTTGGAGTTTTTTTTCACAGACAAACAGAAGACTAGTTTAGGCAAGGAGCCTGACTAGAAGCTTGAAGTTCAGTGAGATCAATCCATCACTGGTTCCCAAGGGATGAAAAAGTGTCTGAATCTACAAAGCTGGGAATCTGACATAAACCCTCTGTGAAATATGAAAGCAACGTGTTGTTCTGATGAATAACAGTAAGTCTAAGATGTTGCCCATTGTTGGGGTTCTGCATGTCTTCCTGTGAAACATCCAGTACTGTTGTAAAAAAATACCAATATAGAGTGAATAGAGACTGCAACAGACCCACTCTTTCTTTGTCTAAATGAACTGGGTTTGGTGACTGAATCTGCAATGGGTTTAAATATTTCAGAACAGGAACAGAAAGTACCTCTAATGTGAATCAAGGTTATATACCAGCCACTATGAGAGATAACCCTGGAAATCACATCAGTCTGACCTGAAATGGCTTTGTAATCACCCTGGGTAATTACAGCTTAGGGATCCCTTTAACATGGCACTCCTTAGCATGTTTATAAAAGTCATGGCCTCTGCTCATAGAGCTGTTGGACTGTTAGGCCATATATTGAAGAATCTTGCAAAATTTTTGGAAAAAAAAAGGGTTTATTTTCTCTGTCTGGAGAAGCAGAAATAGGAAGATATATGAGGGAGCAGTCTCTGAATGAATGTGTGTAATTCTTACTGACAATTTTTAGAATGCTGTGCTAGTATTTGGTAGTGACCTATTGCTAGTACATACATCTAAATAGAATCTGAAGGGTCAGTTTTTATTATATTACCAAAGAAAGAAGCTGCACACAGGAATCTTCTTCAAAGCAGTTTGACTTAATCATCAGTAAAGCTATTACACTGGTTTATTCAAGTCCTACATAGTTAGACTATCAGCTTCTGAAACTATTTTGGTTTGGTTTTTTCCTTTAAAAATATGAGGAAAAGAGAACTTTTTTTCCCTACTCAATGAAAAAGAAAACAACATTCTGTGTCTCAATAGGCTTAATGCTCTTCTCAAAGGAACTGTGTAAATATCAGAAGGGGAAAGTATTGTTTCATTTATTCTCCACAACCTTGGCCTCAAAGTCTTGCAGTTAAGCCCTGTGGCACATTGTGTCATAGGTATCAATCCATTTTAATTAGGTAGGTCTCAATTCCTATTTACAGAACTGAACAGTAAAATAGCTATTGATTGCAGTAATGAAAAATTGTGCCCTATATTGTTTGCAATTAAAATATTTTTAATAGAAATTATGAGCATGTTCCTGATTTTTAGTGTATCTCTTATAAAAATAGGTTTTATCTGTAGGATCATAGTTCGGTGTGTGTGTGAGAGAGAGAGAGCACGCACGTGCATGATCTAAACTAACCACTGAACTGAGCTCAGTACTGTCACCTATCCTAGGTGATTCAAAACTGTTCAGCTGTGTTGCTGACTTCAGGACTTTTGTATTTTCTATAGCGTACAGGAATTTGCAAGTAGTCTGTTTAAAGACATGGTATTACAAGATCACTATCACTTATGAATGCCAGCAACACGAAGCAAGATTTCTGTTGAAGGATAACCACAAATTGCTATGAAAATCCTGTTTTCTCCTTGATGCCATGTTAAAGGATCCTTTGTGAAAAAGTACAGACCTAATCTCAGCTGAATCATGACCTTGATCTGAGACCTGTTCTTGACCAGCTGAGTTTGTCAAGACAGTTATTTACTTAAAGTCTGCTATAAAATCCAGAAACAACAAAACTTTTTACCCCTAAATACAAAAATTGCTCTTGTAAGTGAGCAATATACTAGACAGCTTTCTGACCATCTTTCCATGATGATCTCAGATCTGAAGAAAGACTTTAGAGGAACAGCAGTAGTAGCTTTTTTCTGTGGTGGGAAAGGCTCATGATATAAGACAACTACTTGTGACTTTTTCTAATTGAGCTAATTTCAATGTAACCTCAAAAAAAAAAAAAAAAAAGTTATACAATTATTTGAAATTCCAGAAAGTAAATTTACACCACTATTTCTAGAATAATGCTAATATCATTTCAATTTTATAAGTTTTTTCAGTCATACTCTTTTTTTTTTTAAAAAAAGAGCATTATACAGCATAGTAATATTGTGGCAAATATCCCATTTACCTTACATATTATGCAAATCAATGAAGCTCACAAGCAAGCTAAAGAAAGATCTAGAAAAAACATTTCAGTCGTCATTTTGATTCTTCTTTCTTTCCATTGAGAATTCCTTCTATAGTTATTACAATTTCTGAATTTTAATAGAAACTAAAATAATATATACATATCAGATCACATTATTTCTATCTTTTCCCCTGTGCTTCTGGCTCTATCCCATTTTACAGGGAGAAAGCCTGTTATTAAAGACATTCTAGCAGGAGTGTTCCAGGTAATCTGTGAAACATTTGTTTGTCTGTTTTTATTTAATAATGATCATATTTCTTTCTGCATTTCAGTTACCATAGTTTCTTAGTCAGTTTTTTCTAAACAGCAGATAGCTACAAACTAGTATAATTCCGTGAAAATCAGTAGTGTTACTCCTAATTTACATTTCTTGAGGTCATATCTAATTGCTATTGATGTTGACAGTAATACCTTGCATTTCTGTATTGCTCTTTATTTCCAGAACTCAAACTGCTTACTAATGAAATAATTATCTTCATAATCCCTGTTTTGCAGAGAAAGTAATTGAAACACAAGAGGTGAAGCAACTTGTTCAGCATCTTTTAAGTCTTGTACATGTATTTTTTAGACTGCATTATAATCTTTTCACTAGCACATTGGGCCCCTGATAAATCAAACACCACATTTAATATATCATCTTTCACCAGATATTTCAAAATCCTTTCATGTCTAATACATGGATTGTAGGGGTTTTATTTGGTTTTGGTTTGTGGGAATTTTTTGGGGGTGGTAGTGGGGTGTGGTGGTGCTTATTATTATAATTAATGATAATAACAATTTCTTATATCTCCAATACTTTTATCTACTATTTTATTTCTAAGACCATATTGAGAATGCTTTCCTCTGTTTAGTTTAATTAGTTTAAGCCAAAATAGAGGAGTAGATAATGGCTATAATTTTTTTTTTTTTTTAAATCCAGAATACATCGGCTAAACCTGAAGATGAAGCTCAGTTCAGTTAATGGTGACATTTATTCTTTTTCTTCAGATATTTGGATTGTGAAACTATCATTATCGATAACATTTTCTTTTAAGTGTTATTAAGTATGTATTATTTTTTGGAAATTCTGTGGAGTTTGAAAGACAACTGAAGTCCTGAAAGTTCAGTGAAAGATGAGGAAAAATATTCATATAAATATGTTTTTGTATAGCATTAGAATCATTTCTATCTTATAGAGCAGAAAAAGTCATAAAAGTAGGATAGAAGTAGAACAGAAATATTCACTTATTCTCTTTCAGTGCACAAAAAAATATGTCTTTCCACATTCTAGAATACCAAAGAAAATATTTTTTCACATAATGAACAGTTAGCATGTGCAACGGATTCATACAGTGTATAACTGAAGAACAGAATTTATCTGGATTCTAAAAATAAATTAAAGTTTGTTTATAAATCAGTAGTCAAAACTAGGAATTATTTAAACAACAATCTTGAGTATTGGAAAGGATAAATAGAAAAGAATAAATACAAACCAAATGGTATTACTTGAGATTACAAAGAAGTTTTACGTAGGTGAAGAATACATCATCACACCCTTTTCTTACCAGCATGGTATGAAGACCATCTTACAGGTGTCTGGATAAAACAAACACATTCATTCATCCTATTGATGAACCTTCTCAGCAAGTTCTGATCACAGGAGCTGACAGAAGGGTGTTTCCTTGAAGGCTAAACAAATTGTTCAGAGCAGTCTTGAATCTTCACAGTAAATCTCTTTAGGGATTTTCCCCCTGTAAGTTATGCACTCACTATAAGTCAGATCTATATAGGTACTTTGGTACATCTCTTCAAACACCTATTCATAATTTTTGCACTAGTAACATTTTTCAAAGCTGCCATTCTGTTTGCATCAATCAGCTACAGTGCTACATCTGCATGACATCCAAATTTTTTTCAACAAAGAAGAGTCTTTATGCTCTCTGAAATCTTCCTCAATGTTGTGGTGTAACCCAGCAGTGTAGAGGCCCACAAACTACATTCTCACACTAGGCACCATCTCTGGTTCCAATTCTTTGTGCATTCAAATGCATCCACACAGAGTACCTGTAAGACTCTGAACTGAGACTTTGCCTCAAACCCTGCTTGTGCACTGCTTCTGCAGGAGAGCACAGGGAACTGCTGCTTGGAGGTGTGAGGATGGGCGGATGGTTTTTGGTGCCATGTAGGTGGGACCGTGCTGAGCCCGTCATTGCTGTTGCTGGGGGCTTAGTGCTGGCATGCATAGTGGTGACTATGGCATGCAGCAGTGCAGGCTGAAGCAAAGGGGCGAGAGACCCCTGTGTGACCACAAGCACAAACCACGCACCCTGCATGTGCCAACCTAACCACACTGTAGAACCGCTTCACCATGCTTTGAATGCAAAATGACGATTACTTTCGGTTTTGGCTGAAAGTATAAAAGGTGGCCAAATAGCCAAAGGAGAGAGCTCCTGCCACCGACGACACCCTGAGTGAAGAGGACCAATGAGATGTTGCTGGAGCCACGGTGGTGACTATCTGCCTACGGTCTTTCTCCCCCTTCATTTCCTTCTTTCTTTCTATCTCTTCCTCTATCATGAGCATTCGAGTCATTGTTAACTAAATTGTTCCAGTGAGTTTCAACATTTGGCCTTTTTTGTGCCTTAATTCCAACTAGGCGATTGAAACTTTAAATTAATGTCCTCGACCAGGTCGTGACAGTACCAAATCCAAAACCAAAAGTATGTTAAGGTGTGTTAATTGTATCAGGGGTTCTCTACTGCTGAGGAAACATCTATATTAAAATCTACTAACTTCCAACAGGAACATAAACTTTGGTTTCTCAATAAATATCCTTGAAGAAAACTTTGTACATGGTCCCAAAGATCAAAGTTCTGCATTTTTGGCTCTGTCCTGTATTTGAACTAGCTCCAGAACTCTCATGAATTTGGTCTCACTAGAAAGTCAAGAGACGTAACTTGTAATTACAGTCCTTCTACCCACTCTAGTTTACCTTTTCAGGCAAGCTAATGGCAGGTAATTTCCTCACCTGGACTCCTCAGAGGGCTTTAATAATTTCTTTAATTTAGTTGGATCACATGCTACCACAGAAACATCAGATTGTTCCAATAAGAGGGAAGTTCTTAATATGCAGAAAAACGCAAAAATTGCAGAGAGAGGGCCTGTTCTCTCCCCATTTCTCTTCTTTGCTCTGACATTGGCTTGTCAATATCTCCAGCAGAATTTCCAGGCAATCCAGGTTTGCCAAGTAACTTACTTGCATCTAGACGACAATACCATGAGCCAGCTGCAACTCCCCTTCCATTATCATGATTTTGCTTTTTACATACAATTTTGAGGAGGCACCATCGGTGCCTGAAATCTGCTTGAACATGGACCAAGAGAAAAGCCACATGGGGCATACAAATGATTCTCTAGAAAGAAGTTTCAGTAGATCCTCTGATCAACATTTTGCCTAGGGTAAGAATACTTAGGTTTTTCCTATGATTGCATGTAGATATTGCTGACAAATCCCCACTATGCAGTGTGTTGCCAGCTTGAAGCAGAAGCATTTGACTGCTCTAATGAGTCTGATAGCTTTATTTTATCATGGCACTTACAGGTACTTTACCCAAATTGATGCTATAAAGAAGGTGCTATACAAATAGAGATTGTTTTTCTACCTCTCAAGAAAGCAATAACACACTTCAGTACGCAAATTGAAACATGAATATAAAGATCTCATGGTTGATTGAAGAGATCTGAACTCTGATCTCTTGGATTGTATACATAGATATACACTTTCCTTGTGACATCTTACTGTTTCATTTTTTCATACACAGTATCTCTAAATTTTTAATCATAATACAACATTAGTAGACAAACAGTATCATCATCTTGACTGAGGTATGAATTGACTAGACATGTTTCACAAATTTAGTCTTGCTTACTCAATGTAATTTTTGGTTCTTATATTTCCTGAGCAAGCTTACATGAAAGACACACAACTTTGAAAGTACCGGGAAGCTGAAATATTTCTAATAGCTTCTCAAAAGACCTTAAACATTGGAGATATAATTGCTAACAAATGACAGTGGTAATTATGTACCCTGGAACTTTCAATTTTGAGCGGATTGTAAACCCAATGGTCCAAGTATCAGGGTCCTGAGTACCTTAATGTCTCTGATTGGCCTCACCTGGAGCTTCCTTCTTCCTTTCATGGGCCCAGGGCCTCCACTTAAAGTCAGCTGGGGCCTTTAGTCCTGGTTTGGATTATATTGTAGTTATGAAGGTTTTCAGTCCTTCTTTCTGAATAGATCTGGAGTTCATCTGGAAAGAAGTCTTGTCTCCTTTTATTTCTGTTTATACTTTCTTGTACAAAATGGACTTTGGACTTGGTTTTTGCTTTGTTTCTGCTAGTGTTGTTGATTAACACCTTTGCCAGCTCCTAGTTCTGTCTGCTTTTGTCAGTCCCTGTGGGGGACTGACATCTGCCCATGAGGGCATGGTCTGAGCTCAACTCCTGGCTTGTTTCCCTCACAGGGCAGTTCGGCTGCTCCCTAACACTCAGGCAGAAGTGATTTATTCATGCTGTATAGTCAGAGTCCATATCCCAGTCTGAATTACACTGTTGATTAATTTAGTATGTCAGTGTGAAATTTTTCACATAGGTCAATTAATTTATCTGATTGCTGTTCATGCTAACACTGGAAGGCCAATGGCATGATTTACTCTTGTAAAAAAATTGAAGAATTCTTCCCTTGAGTAATTTATTAGCCTAGTAGCATCTCTACTTCAAGAGTCCCTGGAAGCCATGGGTATCTAGTTCAGATTAACATTATTATCCTAAAATTAACTTCTGAGATTACTCTGGAATGAAAAGTTAAATGTATCATGCAGGAAGGTTTTGTGTACTTATATTTTCTCTTTGTGATACCAAGGAAAGCAGTAAGATACTTTTTCATCGGTTCTGTGTTAAAAAGCAGAATTTGCGTGGGATGAGTACTGAAGAAATAATAAGACCTTGTGAGACCTATGACATCTGTGAGTATTTATCCTCTTTTATAGGAATCTTGATTAGATTTGAAATTCCAGTAAACTGGCAGCATGGAAAGGTTGCATGCAGCACTTCTGCCATTCAAGCAGTATGCTGTATACCTTTTCCTGCTTTCTGCTGGTCCATTAAAATGCACTAATGAGGTGCTTTCTCATTTCCCACTTCTCAGTACAATGTATATGTCACAATAGGGAACTTGCTGAAGGAAATAGCATACTCCTTTTAATTCTTCAAAAGACAGAGAATTGTAATGGTTTCAGGAAGTAAAAACTTCTTTTCGAGCAGAGTGAATATTTCTTTTAGTGAAAAGTCCTATACTAATATAGCAGGATGGTAGCAGAAATGGATTTTCAAAAGTGGGGTTTTTTGCCCTTGTTTTGATTGGTGGAGTCACCATTGCCTGTAAAAGTGAGAATACCAGTTTTGTGCCATTTACAGAGGACCTATCTGCCTCCTCACGAAGTCTTTTTCAGAGTGGTTTTAAAGAGACAAATGGGCTTGTGGGACACTTTGTTCGACAGCAGTTGTCAGAGTTGAGATATGGAAGACAGCTTGGAAGGTGACTCTTCTAGAGTCTGAGAAATCATAGTTGTCACAGTTAAGAGCTTTCTTTGAGAGCAAACAGTCTTTCTGGACTATGTCATCTAAAGAATAGATGATAGACATTGGAACCACTTCACAAAATATTACAACTTGTGGCTGTTACCCTCTGCTCCCCATTTCTCTTCCCTGTGATTTGTGCAAGAATGATGCCACAGGTTTCAGGCTACAGACCTCTGACGGACTGTTACTACTCTTCTGGTCCCTTTATCCTTCCTGTTCACTTGATGAGGAGCCATCAGTAACCTGGAATTCCTGTTCTCTTCTTTGTTTGTGGTATTGGTTCCTCTTGTTACATGAAATGTGGCAATTCCTTGCACATGAAACAGGTGTGTTTCATGGAATGTATCTTAGTCACCTTTAATGCAATAAGTCTGTTCTGAAGGCAAGTTGATCATCCTGTTCACTCTTCAATAAGTGCCTTTTCACATCTCCCGTTAGTTGGAAAGGAAATTGTGTGGTAAACTACCTCTGAGAGCTGCCTGAAAAGTTTTTGAGGACTAAATGTGGGAGAAGTCACTGATCTACAGTGACTTCAGTACTTTAAATGAAAATCTGTTGTTGCAAGATTACTAAATTGGAATATAATTTTACAAAGATTTACACAGAGTTAAAATATAGCTTTACGGGGAGAGAAAAAAAAAAGAAAAATGTTTAAAAGCTATGCCTTCAGTAGTAACCTCTGAAATAATGTATTAGCTTGGAATTTTTTATTTTTTTTTTAATGCTTTCTTTGATGTCTTATAATGGAGCTGCTGAGTTAACCCCTGTCTCTGAAAAGATTAATTATTCTATTCATTCAGTGAAAATACCTAAGAGATATTAGCTGGTGCAGCAGAAAGATGAAGAAAAGTCACTAATATAAGGAAATGATGACATTTCTTCTGTTCCATTGTTTCCTGGCAATAATGCACCACTGCAGTGAACCTTAAGTTGGAGTGGAAAGCAGAACATTATGCACTATATTGGTATTATTTTAAACATATTTCATCTCTACACTGAGAAGAAAGCACTTGACGTTGCTCCCTATAGCAGAAATTTTATGCAGAGTACCTCAGGTTCAAGGCCTGAAGTTTCTCATTTTTCTAGCCCAGATTCAGTGCAGATTCTGCTGCTTTTTAATTATGTACCTCAAAACCATCTGTCCCTGATTCTGGAATCCAGGAATTAGAAACTGCTGGAACTTTTCCTATGCCAAATAATTAGTATGATACTGAACAGTTATTTTCTGCTTATATCATACTTGTAACAAGTTTATCAATTAGTCTCCGGTGTATTCCAGGTTCTTTAGGAATATGTACTGCTCAGTTTCCAAAACAATACTTTGTTTGCTGTTTCGTCCATAGTCCCAACCACACTATCCCTAGCCTAATTCTGTTGCAATTTTGTGGTTTAGCCTAGCATAAGGTCTTTAACCCCTTCAGACGTTTGCTTTAAAATGACTTATGTATTTGCTCAACAGTCCCAGCCAGAATGGCTGAATTGCAGTTCTTGTCTCCTAATTTGGTTTTTTTTTCCTTCCAAAATATGCGTTCTAAATTCTTCTCTTGTTTTGATAGGTTTGGTCTGTATTTCTAAGACCAGACAGCAGCAGCAACAAGACTGAGGTAATTTCTCATTCCTTCTGTCATAGTTTGTATCCAGAAAAACAGTGGACAAAAAAAATCCCACACCTGAAGCTGGAGGTCAGATTTTTTTATTTTTTTTTTTAAATGAATTGTCAGGTAATTTAGGGTCCAGGCAGGTCTCTACTTAACCTATGCATTTTCAGATTTTTCAAAGACATATAACTGAGCCAGGTTCCTGCAGATTTTTGTTGAAATGACAAATGTCAGTCGCAGGGTAACTCACCGAATAAGTTAAGACTCTGATCCAAAGTAATGAGGTGAGATAAGATTTGACAGAGAAACAAATAACTGGGTATTTTCAATGCGCACCAAGCCCTGATTTCTCAGTGTTGGAAGCAACTAATTCACTGAAGCTGACATTAAGAAGAAAAATTCACCAAAGGCGCAACAAACACTCTGAGTGAAGTGGAAGTCTAAATCAGACAATTCTCTTGGAGCATTTCAGAAAAAGTTATTGTATTTTATCAAGATAAAACTTAGTAAAATAAAATTTTGCTGTAAGAACTGTCCCTTTAATATGTACAGAATCTTTTAATAGATTACTATGAATCTGTGCAATAAGAAATAAGTTTTGCAGGTGCTGTATTTTAATTACTATCAGACTTTGCTGTAAATATGAGTCAAAATATTTCACATTTTTAACAGAGGGACAATAAATGTTTCCATGGCAATTAAAATGGGATAAAAAGAAAAATATGTGAAGTGAGAGCAAATTAAAAGTTGCTAACAAAATTTAAGAACAAATTTAAGAGAAACTTTTTAATATAGAAGCTTCCTGTATGATAACTAAATTCATTTTGAAATGTCACAGGAAGGTACATGATTGAGTAAAGATCTCAGATGGCTTCTGTTTTACAATCAGAGCACAGTCCTGCTCAGCTTACATATATTCAGCCATTTTGAATGGCAATTTTAGAAGTATTTAAGCAAGTCTAATACTTAGAATAAGAAGGTTAAAGAAGCTTGACTTTCAGTACTTACTTCATGCAAACTATTTTATTTGAACAATAATGGGACAGTTAGTTTTATTTAAAGTGTTCTGTGGCTTACTCGAGCGCATAATTAAGTAAAAGACACCAGAAAGATGTAAGCAGAGCAGTTTATATGGCAATTCTTCTTTTTTCAGAACAAGATACTTAACTCCTCTGGAGTAAGAGAATCTATTTTTGTGTTCCCATGTGTTTTAGATGATGTAATTTCTAGTACTTCAGATCCGTATTTTGCTTTTTTTTTTTCCTTATAGAAACTGTATCGTATTTACAGAACAAAAGCTTTGCGTCTAAGTGTAAAAAGCTTTGGGAGAGAAAAAATATTTTTTTCTTATTAAAAAAAAAAGGCAGAAAAGAAAACAGAACAAGCAAGATGGTGATGACAGCAAGGAAAACAACCTACCTGGTTTGTGAATAAAGTTAGATATACAATGAATTTAATTAAAAAACTTTGACAAAACTAATGACAAAATTGGTGAGATCATTTAGGAATAACTATGAAGTTGCAAACTAAAACAAACAGCCAAGGTAAGGAAATGGAGAATTTTCTGAAATAACAGAATCGTGATAATATAACAAGGCTGTGAACTGTTGAAAAAAATTAGTGAAGAAAGAGACATGGATTAGCCATGCATGCTAGTGTTATTAACACTGTTTCTGATATAAGAAAAGAACTACAGTAAAATTCATTTGGGTCAAAACCAGTTTAGGAAAATAAAATAATATAAGCTGCTGTAATGCTGGAGATTTCACCATAAAGTCAAAGGCACAGTTTAAATATGGTCAGATTTATATCTGTTAACATTAAACCAACCAAATAAAAAAGTGTTAGGTAAATTTTATTGAAGTTATGTAATAATTAAAATCATGGTATTCTTAGCTATCAATTAGAAACCAAATGGTAGTAATAACTGTATTCCAGATATTATTGAATGAGATAGACACAATTATCATGGAATTAACCTAATAGTTTTTTTTTAACTTATTTTGGGAAGTACTGATAATTTAAGATGAGGTGATAGTAGACTTTATGTAAGAGCTAGTCATGGAGAAACATTTTGGACTAACTAGTCATTGGCTGATTGTGTTCAAATGGAACCTCTAAAGCTTGGAGCTCAAAACCCAAAAATAATTGGTCAAGGAAGAAGGTTCATTAATCAGTTAAATAGACTGAGGAGGTGGGGATTCAAATGTTAAGGCTTTCTGGACTTCTTTTTCTATAAAATTGAAGATATTATACCTGTCTGTACCTGAAGCAATCATAACAAACTTGTTTGGAGTGCTACATCTTCACCTGAATAAGCAAATGTCACAAAAAGGATATTAAGAGTTAGCAAAGATTCTACAAATATGGTACAAAAAAGAGTTATTTCTCAAATGACACTATAGACTGGTATATTGTAATGGTACCTTTTTTCTCTACCTAGTTGTAACTGTACCATACTTCCTATTTCCCCTTTCCTTTTCAATTTAGATAGCTGGGGAATCTTCTGTTATTGTGTATATGCCCCAGTTCTAATAAAAAGATATCAAGCTGTGATAAATTTTGCTGCTAGTATTTAGAAAGCATGTGCGTGTTCTCCTCACAGGGCTGTTTGTGGAAGAAGTCTACAAGAATGATTAAGGGAATGATGAGATGATCTTAGAAGTCTGAAGAAGGCTGCAATGCTCAGCCTACACAGAAGGATGACAGCTGCCTTTACTACTCAATGAACAAAGAGGGAGCTGGGGAGAAAATAAGCACTAGGGAGAAACAACTTTATTACAAAATGTGAGTAAGTCAGGTTGGATGGGATTCTGAGCCATCTGATCTAGTTGAAAATGTACCCCCTCATCGCAGGGGGGCTGGACTAGATGACCTTCAAAGATCCCTTCCAACCCAAACTATTCTATGATTCTGTAAGATAAGGAAGACTGGGTGTGGATAGATAGGTTAATATTAAGCAAATAACATTTATTGAAACATATGGGCTCAAGGCTATTAAAATCAAGTCTAATTCTGTTCCAGTTTTCAATGTAGGTAGAATGTAGCTTTCATTTGAGACACTTTCTCATGAGCATAAAGAGTAAGAAATTTTCTCAAAGAAAATTATACCTACTTCTCTTTTGGTGATTTTTGGCTCTTCTCTGATTAGAATGCAGAGACAGAATCTTTCTTATTATAGATAATTTTAGGAGATTGGTCTGTCAATTGCCTTTGTCTAGGCCTTCTTTAAGTACCCCTTAAAACATCAATAATTTTGTAGTGCAAAATACTGGTTCTGTTGCGCTTAATATTTCAAGCCTTCCTCTGTCCTTCTGCTATTATTAATACCCACACTTCTAAAAATGGAAGTAAGAATAGAACTATCAGAAATTTAAACCAGATAATGTCAGCAGAAGGTATCTTGTAGGTAAGCTTAGGTTGTCATAGTGAAATGTTAACTGCAGTGAAATCACTGACCGAAGCCAAAGAAGTGTCTTGCATTTTCCCATACTGTCTGTTGAACTTAAATGATAAATTCCTCATGGCACTAGGCTTTTATTTTATATTAAATGTATACAAAGTTTCTCTTTCATCAGTAGTGAGTAACAGTGTGTGAAAGAAGTAAATATAATAATACACTCAGGGGTTTAGTTAATAAAATGTTCACACTCCAGAGCACTTAAGCTAAAATTTAAAAAGTTAAACAGTTCAGTGATTTTATTTAGTCCCTGTGACACTAATGTAGAGGTCAAAAGAACTGCTATTTTCAGGGAACAACCATATTAGTAGGAAAGCAAGCTAGAGAAGTGCCTAGTAAGAAAAATGACAATAAGAAAAAAATAAAACTAGAGCCAGAAAAATACTACAGTAAAAAAGGAAATTAATTTTGACACAAAAGTAACGGACGGAAAAGAAGTAGTTTCAATACCTAAAAGGAAATATTCACTAGCAGTCATTCTTACAGTCCAGTCCCTACAGATAAGTGTTTAGGTGTACGAGAACATAATGTTGGAGAGCAGGATGGGAGTCCTCCATAGGAGCCACCCCACCAGTGTAGCTCCTGTGCCACACTGACATTCTTCACTACAAAGCCTGTGGAAGCACCCCAGCAGAAACAGGGAAGCATTATCCAGTACAAATTGATTGGACTTGGCAGGCCACTTTATTGTACTGTTTGGTATATGCTGCACATGTTTATATATAAACATATGCCATAAAACAATGCCAAATCAGTTGCCTTCAGGTAAACTGTAATTTGTATGCTGATGTAGTAGAGGAACTGTAGAAGAAAAAGCAGCCAAAGCCATAACCCCTTCTTTACCCTATTTGTATGCAGTGAGCACAGTATTCAGTCACATCTATCTGAATTACCTTAGACCATCTGCACTCCCAGGTAAATTATACCATCAAATAACCTGAAAATCAAAACTGAAGCTCCAGAATGGTGGAACAGAAGAAGAAAATATGTAGAAGCAGAAATACAGAACTGAGAAGAAACAGTAAAATTAAAATCTTAGGTAATTTTTTTCCTCATACCACCAGTAGTAACTATACAGTATAACAATCAATAATACTGAGTCAAATTATATTTACCAGAAAACCTGTAGATAATATACCTGAAAACATTACAACAACATATTAATGACCTAACAGTATAAAATGTTATAAGATGCTTAAAATCTAAATTAGTTTGTCTTTTGAAGCATTATCATTTAGATGAATAGTTGTTGTCTTGAACCAAGATTTGTTTCTTGCCTCAAATCATGATGCAAGACATATGATCCACAAATTACAGGTGTGTTGTGGACTCAGGTAACCTGATTTACCTCAAAGATTGTCCCCACCCTGAAAACTGAAATACATCCAAGTCTGTAGAGATATTTCAGCTGAAATCTAATTTGCAGCCTTGTAAATAATGAGAAAGACGTCAGTGAAGTGCATGGCTTGATTTATCTCTTTTTAATCAATAAACTGTGAGGAGGCAAGTAGTTTCTAAAGAGCTTATCCAGTCTGCTATCTGAGGCCATTTTCAATTGGAGGACGTGGGGAAAAGGCATAGGGTATTGTATCAGAAATTCCAGATTCATTCAAGTTTAGAGGTAGTCGTTGGTTGGTTGTGGTGGGATTTTTTTGGTTTTGCTTTGGGTTTTGGTTGGTTGGTTGGTTGGCTTTTCTGAGTATAACTGAATTCTGGCAAACAGAATACTTTAAGCGTGGGGGGAAACGTTCTCCTACAATGGCTGAGGAAGTCCCTGTGGTACAATTGGAGGCAAGGGAAAGTGTTGTATCTGTTTTCTTGGACATCCCTGGGTGTTCAAGTTATCCATAAAGTTTTGCTTCTATCTCCAAAATCTCCAAAATTGTGTTTAGTTGCATGGTCTATTTACTGCCTAAATTGGAATAAAATCTATCAGGGATATCTATAAGGAATCTACTTAACATTGTATTATACTGAAGTGTCTATAGTGATCCCTACAAAATAATCTCATAAAAACTCCAAATAAGCTCTGTAAACTCCCTTTAAAAACACAGTTGCCACAGATTGTGGAGATGTTACTGATGTCACGTCTGTATGTAATATTACAGTGATTAGTCTTCTAATCTACTGTTTTCATGGCTGCACTGTAATACTATTTAGCTGTGTCAGAACTTCACAGAATATGCTTACTGGCACTTTGGGGGATACAGTATTCTGACATGTTTGAATTCACTGTATTTTCATTGTGGATGGAAACATCCTGTACTACTCAAAGCTTCATAATAAATGAATCCTAGAACACTGAGTGTGGGAGCCACTGACAGAACCATGGGAGAAGGTTGTTAAAGCCAGATGTCTGCTGGTGCAAACAGACCAATACTCTCTCGTGCTGTGACAAGGAATAAAGCTGAGCTTTTTGTTACAAGACAAATGTCAAAAGCGTTTTTAAGCATCTGAATTCAACCCTGAGCTTGTTTTTCTAACATTTGCCATTAGCTTTTATCGCAGAGGTAGAACTAAACCACAAGATGGCTAGTCAAAGTAGGACTTGATAGGATGAACTTTAACAATTCCAAAAGAATCTGAAAGGACCCTGTATAAATATGCGCACACACAAGTGAAATCAACGACTGTTCTCAGAGTGCATTTCTCTCAAGTGCCATACTCTGAAGAACAGGCATCCATATATATTTTCTCATTTTTATATCTTTTTCTTTCTTATCAGAGAGAAGAATATAAGAGTGTTGATTTTTATCCTTAAAAAGATGTTTAGGCAATGGAAATTTGGGTTTTAAATATTTTAACAACTTCTCTTTCTGAAAAAAAGATTCAGAGTTACAGTTTATCCTAGTAGAAATAAAGCAATATCAAATAATACACATTTCTTACAGAATAGAAATTTGATTTCCTAAGAACTATTCTATGAAAAATTCCATACTTATTTTTTTTTCCCCACAGTTGATCAGAGTTCCAAGAAAGAGAAAGGAGAAATGCTGAGATCAATCTTAATTGTGAGTTTTAATTATGACTTTTTAATGTTATGACTACCTAAAAATGCTTTTTGTTGTGTTGGGGATTTTTCTTTTGGTGTGGTTTGGTTTGGTTTTAAATAAAGTTAATGCCCAAGTTAGTTTCTTATGGTGATAGGGTTGCATTAGAATACAAGATTAGTATATATTGAGTGAATGCTGGCATGGTAGCTACAGTTGGCTTCTTAAAAACATAAATATTGTTATTAATAGTTTGAAAGCTGGATAATTTTAGACTACCCAGGCAGGAATAGTTCCATCAGTTTGATGTATGAGAGCAAACAGAAACACATTTATCTTACTGTTCCTTGTCACAAATTTTGAATTAAGAAAAGCTAAACAATTAGTGGTAAGCACATTAATTTTCTTTCTTTAAGTTCCAAATTAAAAAGGAATTGTTTCATATTATAAAAATTCAGACTGTTCTTGAAGTTACCATGAACTATGATATAAACAAAATTAATATTTAATAATTATAAACATATTTTGTACATGTAGTCTAGAAAATATTCATCTGTTCTTAAATGTAAAGTAAGTACAGTCAATCAAATCAGTACACACTTTCACACCTGAAGACTACTACTACTACCACCACCAATAATAATAAACTTTTGAATTCAAGTTAACTATATTTTCATAGAATTGTAGAATAACCCAGTTATTCTACAGTTATTCTTCTCCTATTCCAGCAGGACCCCCAAGTACTTCAGCAAGGCTGCTCTCCAGCAGATCCTAGCCTGTACTGGGTTATTTGGTTAGGTCATCCCAGGTGTGGGATCTTGCATGTATATTTGTTAAACTTCATACTGTTCTTGCTAGCCTGCTCTTCCAGTTTGCCAGGTCTTGCTGTAAGGTAGCTTTCCCTTCTGACTTGTCCCCCTCACCACCCAGTTTAGTGTCATCAGCAAAACTGGTAAGGGTGCTTTCAAATCCCAACATCTAGATAATTTATGAAGATGTTGAATAGTGGGTGGCCCAGTATTAATCCCTGGGGTTCCCCAATTGTGATGGGCTGCCAGCCTGAAAAGAATCCATTGATCATCACCCTCTGAGTGTGGCCTGTTAGCCAGTTTCCTACCCATCTCACTAACCACTCATCCAATACGTACCTTGCCAATTTGTCTAGGAAGAGGCTGTGAGAAACAGTGTCAAATACTTTACTGAAATCCAGGTAAATGACATCCCCCTGCTCACCCCTTGTCAACAGGAAATGTTATTTCCTTGTCTTCTATAAAGAAACCTCTTTACAGTTTGAGAGGACACACTTTGAAACAATGGAGATTTTTAGAGAATACCTAACCAAAGAAAATTTCTAGTATTTGAAACAGTTAATTTAAGACAACCTACGATTTGGATAATTTCAAAATATCAGGAAATGGAAACCCAAAATCATATTTTATAATTTTGTTTCCCATTTATAGAACTTACAAATATAGTAAAAATTTCTGCAGGATGACTAGAAGGAGTTTATGCTTTATGTTTCATTATAATTAAAGCATATTAATGTTATGATAATGATATGTTATCTTTTTATATTTGCTCTTTAATCTGAAGGAAATTATCTATACTAAAAAATATGAGGAATAGCTTCAAATAAACATTGTCCAAATAAGGAAAAAGATGAAATGAAAGGACAACAAAAAAGCCCAGGCAAAAGTTAAGTACCAGTTAAAGGAAAGGGTTTTTTCTGTTTTCTTAAAAATACACATCACTCCCAACAAAACAAAAACAAAACCAAAACAAACAAACAAACAAAACCCCAACCAAAAAACAACAAACAGTTGAAAACAATGTGCATTTTGGAGCTTAAAATAATTAGTTGTAGTCAAAAGTTTTTTAAGACAACTTTGGGACATCTGTTTTCCAAACCCCTCTGGGAAAGTTTACATCTAGAGGGAGTGAAGAAATTTACAATTTCCACAGGAACCTGGCAATCTGGAGAATTAGAATCTAACAGATGTATTTTAAGAGCATTAACTTTGAGAAATTATCTTTTTTTTCCCCATGCAAAAGAATTATGTAATGTAAGAATTCTAATGGCTGAAGAAAATATCTCTAACTTTCCAACTGGGCTATAAGAGCTTTTTATGCTGATCTATTGATAAACTTCTATGATAATCCTTTAGTAATTGTTTTGTGTACTAATAAATCCTGAATTGGAAGAAAGGTTGCTAATTTCAGTTCTAATACAGTCACAGAATATAGGAGGGTGTTAATATCCAAAAAAGAAAATATTACTTCCAGAATATATCATACACGGAAGCCATCTGTTGCATGGGGGGGCTCATGTGTTTTTCTCTACCATTTTTCTAGGTATGAGAAAAGATACGGTTAAGGGTTAGGCATTTTATCCCTGACTCTGAAAAGTGATTGACAATGATACCATCTTCTCCGTGTGATGGGTCATTTGTTGCTACCTTTGTGCAGCTGCATATTTTGACAAATGATGACACAGAACCTCTTTTCTCTCCCTAGGACATTTGATCTGGTTCATAAAAACCATGTGACTCAGATTGATTTTGGGGGGGATTTGGAAGGAAGGGTTGGGTAGTAGGTTGAAACTGAAAAAAATGTGTATAAAAGAACTGAAAAGATAAGCTTTAGAAGATCATTTTGAGTCTTTCCTATTTTAAAGCAGGACTAAGAGGACATGGACAATATTTTTCAGAGTTTGCTGGTGGTTGTGTTTGAGGCCCTGCTTTGTCAACTCATATTAAACATAGCCTTTCTCATTTGAATATCATTTATATGAAAAAGGTCTACTACTTTAGTATGCACTACCTCACTTGTAAAGAGGAGAGGGGTCTGCCATATGTATTTAGAAGCAACCAGCACTTCCCTTCCCCTGTAATTGATACAGCTATAGTCCCGGAACTTATTCTATAATGTACTGACTGACACAAGCTAACATATAAGCCGCTACAGTTCAGAGTAGCCAATTATACCTGCTGACTGTCTGCTGGTAGCCATGGTATCTGCAGGCTTTGCTGGTTGTTCTCACAGCGATCTCAGAGCTTAAATAAGCTCAGACACTGGCTCAGCTAGTTCAAAATTCATACTGCTCTGGCTTTTGCAGAGTGATCACACTGCCACTCATTAGGGACTGAAGTGCAAGTCTGTGGAGCCCAGAGGGCTTTGCACTATGTCAAGTATCCATCGCATGAACAGGAGGAATATATTTTTCTTAGACTTATGCAGATGTTTCAGCAAAATTTAGCAAAATTCCAGAGCTTCTATTTATGCATCTGTTCTTCATCTACATTTGGTTTTATGCTGTGTCTGATTATTTTGTGAAAACTGTCTGCAAATGATCTATGCCAAAGTTAAAAGATGCTGCTCCTTTCTTTATGCTGCGGATCTAATTTCATTTGAGAAAGCAAAAGAAATTAAGTCAAGGTATTCCAATCTATTATTAATCACTGAATTTGCAGAGGTAAACATAATTGGCCAAGCATTCCCTGTCATGTCCCTGTTCTTGTTTCATGTGTTTCTAGTTTGAAAAAGACACCTTTGGGAGGAAGGTGACTATCTTCAGTCTCAGTTAAAGTGTGAAAATGTCTTGCTTTCAAAATCTGATGGAAAAGCAGTTGAGTTTGTTTTTTAAAGAATGTTAATTATTGAATATGAATAGATGCACAGTTTGGGACAAGAATTCCCCTTCACTATAAGGAATTAACACCCAAAGGAACAAATTTATTGTGCAAAAATAAGAAGAATAATGTGTGGCAATTTAGTTTTCATTCTAAACTCTGGCACTGCCCCATACAAAGAAAGTTAAAATATTTCTAGTGCAGCAGTTGCATTTAGTAGTAATCTGCAATCTGTTTGTACTAGATAGCCTTTGCAGAAGTACAACTGAGAAGCATTAATGCTTCTTCCATAGCTTCATCTTTCTGGCTGAAGGAGCTTCATTCAGGTGTTGGCTGTGATTGTTCAGTTATGTGACTTCTGATGAGAAGGATCTGTCTTTTTCTGAACTTCAGTTTTCTCTTACCTCTACTAACTAATTTCTCCACTTGTCACATTCTATCAACATTTTGTCCAGTCCTGAGATGTTAGGTGTTTTCATTAAAAACTGTTGCCTCTGTAATGAGATAAGTATGTTAAAACAGGGTTATGGATAATTAAGGTTAAAAATGAGAAGACAATAAAATATTTTCCTGCTTTGTAAAATTTTCTAAAATATAGCTTCTTGGCCTTGTTGATTGACATGACATTAGTAGAACTACAGAACATATACCTATGCATTTTCTTTAACGCTTCACATGATTACTTGAACTTTGTAAATCCCCTTTTGTGTTGGAGATAGCATGCATTGCATCAAATCATCCCTGTCACAGTAATGCTACAGAGAATACCAATAATGTTTCTTCATTCAATGTGCAAAAATAAAACCTACATGTGATCATCTATAAGCAACTCTTCTCCAAATGAAATCTCGTGAAGCAAGTCTTGATTATCACAATTTGCAACTCATTCTGTTTCCCGTAATATTACACTTTCATTTCACACAGTCCTTGGGGACAGTGTAGTCCATCCCCACCAGAACCTTAAAATACTCATAAAATATTACTAAGTCTCATTTCCCTACCATGCTAAGCACATGCTATTACCAAGCCCAGCACAGCAACACACTGGAAGAGAAATAATACTGCACCAACATGTTGAGATCCTCTCTGGCATTAGAGCTTTCACAGATCCCATGACAGATGAAAACAATTTGATTTTTCTGCAGGGAAAACACACTGAGTAATGAACAGGGCAGAAGAATGCTTTATGTGTGTGGAAAAAAAACAACCCCAAACTTGGGGGAGAAGAAATGAGTATAAATCTGAGGAATTAGTAAGTTTACAATTATATCATTTTAGTTGGAAAAATTCTCCCGAAGGGCAAAACCATGAAAGTAAGAGAACTGCTAAAGGAGGATAGATGTTAGTGCATTCTCTGGTTTTGTTTTCCTTGTTGGAGGCAACAGCAGTAAAACTGAGCCATAGACTCATAGAATCATAGAATGGTTAGAGTTGGAAGGGACCTTAAAGATCATCTAATTTGAACCCCTCTGTCATGGGCTAGGACACCTCCAACTAGACCAGGTTGCTCAAAGCCCCATCCAGCCTGGCCTTGAACACTTCCAGGGATGGGACCTCCACAACTTCTCTTGGCAACCTGTTCCAGTGCCTCATCACCCTAATAGTGAAAAATTGCTTCCTGATATCTAATCTAAATCTACCCTCTTCCAATTTGAAGCCATTACCCCTTGTCCTCTCACTACATGTCCTTGTAAAAAGTCCCTCTCCAGATTTCCTGTAGGCTCCTTTCAGGTACTGGAAAGCTGCTACAACATCTCCCTGGAGCCTTCATTTCTCCAGGCTCAACAACCCCAACTCTCTCAGACAGTCTTCACAGTCTGCCCAGGGAGGTGGTGGAATCGCCATCCCTGGAGGTATTTAAAAGACGGGTAGACATGGTGCTGAGCGACATGGTTTAGGGGTGGTTTTGGCATAGGTTTATGGTTGGACTCAATGATCTTGAAGTTCTCTTCCAACTCAAGTGATTCTATGATTCTATGAAGAGGTGCTCCAGCCCTCTGATCATCTTTGTAGCTCTCCTCTGGACTTTCTCCAACAGGTCCAAGTCCCTTGTATGTCAGGAGCTCCAGAGCTGGACACAGTACATTAGGTGAGGTCTCATGAGAGCAGAGTAGAGGGACAGAGTCACCTCCCACAACCTGCTGGCCGTGCTTCTTTTCATGCAGCCTAAGATATTGTTGTGTTTCTGGGTTGCAAGTCACATTGCCAGCTCACGTTGAGCTTCTCATCCACCAAAACCCACAAGTCCCTCTCCTCAGGGCTACTCTCAATCCATTCTCTGCCCAGCCTGTATTTGTGTTTGTGATTGCTCTGCCCCACATGAAGGACCTTGTACTTGGTCTTTTTGAACCTCGTAAGGTTGGCATGGGTCCACCTCTCAAGCCTGTCCAGTTTCCTCTGAATGAAATCCTATCCCTCCAGTGTGTTGACTGTTTCAAACAGCTTGTTGTCAAAGGCAAACTTGCACTCAATCTCACTGTCCATGTCTCCAACAAAGATGTTAAATAATACCGGTCCCAAATGAGCCGTCATTTGATGTGTAACACATTCCACATCCTTACATGACCTGACTATAAAATAAATGTATATTTAAACATAGACATAGTTATGTACCAAAGTGTAAAACTTTGCAATACACACTTGATCCTTCATGTTTAACACAGTATTGAACTTCAACAGCTGGTGCTTAGACCTAGTACTGACAAATCCAGTGATCCTGAAAGCATTGTATCTTGCCTGCACAGAATAATGAGATAATAACATTTCCATGAAATTATTAATAGCTTCCTGTGATTTAACTCCTTAAAATAAAAAGGCCAGTATTTGCCACTGTTTATACAAGATAAAAGGAGAGTTGACTTTTATCACTACTTTCCACCAACGGCTACTCTGAAAAGCACTTCACTTGTTTCACAAGATTTAAACACAATTATACAATCTAGAAGCTTATAACTGATCATCTAGTAAACCAGTGATGTTATATCCCTGAACAGTAACAGAGACAGCTGCATTTATAATCATTTGCTCACAAAGACATAATCTTATACTTTCATGATCAAGAAGGCATCACAGAACCTTTTAAAATCAATACTGACCTTTGTTTTTTCAAGAGTATGAAAGTATTTTCCATGAAACAGAGCCTAATCATATCAGTTCAAAGAACTTGAAAATTTGTACATTTCAAATGTCTTTAATTTTATGGCGGATAAATCTACAGCCTTATTTGGGAGTCAGTGTGTACTCTTGATAAAAAATTTAAATAAATATAAAAATAAAAATATCCAAGCCTGTGAAGCTATTACATGAATAGTGATTAAATGTGATGGAAAAATACATAATGTCCTAGGTGTAATAAAAATTTAGTTATAGAAAACCAATAATACAATGCTGTATTATTCCTCAGATGACTAAAGATAAAAGAAAACACAGAGAACTTAATTAGCTCCAGCACCCAAAGAGTTTACCTAGATATATTGCAAAAAACCTTGGTTTCACTGCACCTTTTTTAGGATGATGAGATCAGGGCAAAAATGTCTTCTGTAACTTACCAATAGACAGAGTTGTGCACAGTGTTTTAGATCCACTCATGTATTGCGGTATGTTCTCCATGCTGTATGGCTGGAGGACTTCAGTGGTTGTTCACAGATAGGCAGATATGTTTATGTCTTTGGGGGAGCAAGCTAGTGGTAGACTTACAGTTCCCTGAGCGCAGAGAGCGCTGCTGTGGGTATTCCCTATGTGAGTTTTTTCTGCTTCCATAACCAGATAAAGGAAAGCCCAAGTAAAGGGCTGAGAGGCCTTGTTTATGAAAACCTAAGGCAGTCGCAAAAAATTTTTTTGATGAAAATACTCATTTGCTTAAAAGGCAATTCCAGTAACTGATATTATGGCTCCCAGAAACATAGTAAACAAACATTTAAGAAATATTTAGTCAGGTACTGCATTATTTCATTGATTTATTGGGTAAATATTAAGACCTTTCAGACATTGTTTTATTGTGACATCTAACTGTAGCCCTGCATGGCATGCTACATAGCACAGCCAAAAAGAAAGCAGCTCACACAGATGTAGTGTTCTTCAGAGCTTTTCAATTACTGAGTTTATTTGACTTAAATGATTTAATATTGCTTTGCTCTATATTTGCTCTGCATCCTCTGATTATACCTATTTTGCTATGAATTAATAATAACAAAATGTAACACAAATATAAACAAGAGCACTAATAATAATATGATGATGATGAATAAATAAGACACCGGTGCTGTAAACAACTTACCAAATAATTTCAAGCTAAAATGAACATTTCTAGGATCATCACTGAGTCTTCTTAGAAGACAGACAGATTATACAGACACTGCTTTTGTTGACCTACCATTTGTAGCCTCCAATGACCAGAAAATCAACCAGACATATAATAAAACAATAACCTTCCCTAAAATATTAAGACACTGCCTTGAACCATTGGTATGGCTACTGCAAGAACATATCTATAGTAGATAACTATTTTTGCACCAAAATTTCAGATACCTAACAAGTCTTACTGCTTCAAATTGCCTTTTTTTTTTTCAATAGGTGTTTTTTTTCAACCCACACCATTAAAGTTAATAATGCATTGCATTGCAGCTAATAGGTATTATTCATAAATTTACATTTAAGTAGAACATATTCCTTTCTACAATTTAATTCTTGAACCACTGGGAGTTTTTATTAAATTGGGTCTCTACATATTAATTCATCTTGGCGGACAATTTATGCTATTATTATGATAATGCTACATCAGAAGACAAAAACACAGCATATCGTGAATCTATCCATGCCTACTCTGCTCTTATCACCTCCCTTACTGTTTACAATAATATTAAGTAAAGCTCTTGCAATGTAAATCACGTATTTTTTTATTCTTAATGTTTCAGAAGCACATTGTCCCTTTTGTAGCTAATAAAGACTCTTTGAACTCTAAATAATGCTAATAGCTCTGTTAGATTTAGGGAAACAATACACAATGTTATTAAAGAGAAATTAATTTTAGCTTTTGACTTCTCTTTTCTAAGGTTAAATAAGCTACACCAAGAGTGCTTATTCTCTTTGTGCCCAATGTTCAGATCACATAAATAGTGTAAGACTAGTAAAGAAATTATAGCAATTTCACTATTAAAAGAACAAATGGCATAATTAATGTAAGGTAGATCTGTTTCATGATTTCCATTAGCTTTTTCCTACTTCTCTCTTTCAGAGGTTACAGTCAATTCCTTAAATGTATTTGGGAACTGGAATAGACTATCATGAGGTATAACACTGCCTCTTCAGCGTACCTTTTATACTGAAGAGACACCACCATAGATATTTCCCATAAATTTCTCCAACAGAGCAAACCCAGGCTTATTACAACAATGTCACAATGTATTTTGATCTTACATTTCCTAATGAATTTCCCCAAGGTACCTATCATGTATGACTGTTTAAAAAAACCCATCTTATTCAAGTAGATAGAGGGTTCTTCATTGTCCCAGCAAATTAAATGTCTGTATTATTAGGAATAAACCACTTATACAGTAGATTATTTTTGTTGTTGCTTTTCACCTGCTTTGCCCTAAGACTGTGGTTGCACATTGAGTGAAAGGGGAGTAAAAGGAATATTTTTTGTGACACTGATGTGACCAATTAATGGATTGATGGCTGGCTGCTACTTTGTGAAGTTGTCTATTCTGGTCTACTGAAACAAGTTATTGATTTGAGCAAAGTATATTACTTAATATTCTCAGGGCAGCAAAGAGGGTATACAGTAGACTCGCTACCCTGGACTTCAGGAGAGCAGACTTTGGACTCCTGAGAGAACTGATTGGCAGGGTAGCGTGGGAAAAAGAACTGGAGGGGAGAGGAGCCCATGAAAGTTGGTTAGTGTTCAGGGATCACCTTCTCCACGCTCAGGAGAGGTGCATCCCAAAAAAGAAAAAGTCAGGCAAAATAGCCAGAAGACCTGCGTGGATGAATAAGGAAGTGTTAGATAAGCTCAAAATCAAAAAGGAGGCCTGGATAAGGAACTGGCTGGATGGCCGCACTCAAAGGGTTGTGGTTAATGGGTCAATGTCCACGTGGCAGCCAGTGACGAGTGGTGTCCCGCAAGGGTCAGTACTGGGACCAGTGCTATTTAACATCTTTGTTGGAGACATGGACAGTGGGATCGAGTGCACCCTCAGCAAGTTTGCCGATGACACCAACCTCGGTGGCGCGGTTGACACACTGGAGGGAAGGGATGCCATCCAGAGGGACCTGGACAGGCTTGAGAGGTGGGCTAATGCAAATGGCATGAAGTTCAACCAAGCCAAGTGCAGAGTCCTACACCTGGGACGTGGCAATCCCAGGCATAAATACAGGCTGGGCAGAGAATGGCTGGAGAGCAGCCCTGAGGAGAAGGACTTGGGAGTGCTCATGGATGAGAAGCTCAACATGAGCCGGCAGTGCGCGCTGGCAGCCCAGAAAGCCAACCGTATCCTGGGTTGCATCAAAAGAAGCGTGGCCAGCAGGGCACGGGAGGTGATTCTCCCCCTCTACTCTGCGCTTGTGAGACCCCACCTGGAGTACTGTGTCCAGCTCTGGAGTCCTCAACATAGAAAGGACATGGAACTGTTGGAACAGGTCCAGCGAAGGGCCACTAAGATGATTAGAGGGATGGAGCACCTCTCCTATGAGGACAGGCTGAGAGAGCTGGGGCTGTTCAGCCTGGAGAAGAGAAGGCTCCGGGGAGACCTGATAGCAGCCTTTCAGTATCTGAAGGGAGCCTACAGGAGAGCTGGAGAGGGACTCTTTGTCAGGAAGTCTAGTGATAGGACAAGGGGTAATGGTTTTAAATTGGAAGAGGGGAGATTTAGATTAGATATTAGGAAGAAGTTCTTTACTGTGAGGGTGGTGAGGCACTGGAACAGGTTGCCCAGAGAAGTTGTGGATGCCCCATCCCTGGAAGTGTTTAAGGCCAGGCTGGATGGGGCTTTGAGCAACCTGCTGTAGTGAGAGGTGTCCCTGCCCATGGCAGGGGGGTTGGAACTTGATGATCTTTAAGGTCCCTTCCAACTCTAACCATTCTATGATTCTATGATTCTATAATTACTGTGTTACTGTATTTACTATGTCCATACTTGAAGTCTTGCTAGATTCCTAAAACTCTTCTTTTTTTCCTTTTTTCTTTTTTTGTTTCCTTTAACATAATTAATTTATTGCTGGATGCTGCATTATAATAATGCACACACATTTTCTATTCTAAAGGTATTTTTTACCTTTTTTTTTCTGGGAAGAGAAATTTTCATCAAAACGAGAAAAAAGGTTCAACAAATAACATATCTTCTTTTTCTCTTGCCCCTCACTTTTGTTTTGTAAAGCAGAAGGCATTGAAATCTTACCTGCTTAAGGGGTTTAATGAGAATGTGTTTAATGCAAGAATATTTTTTTTAAAAAAAAGTGATACAGGTTATTATGTAATAGAAATAAAGCTCTTTCCTCTCCCCCCACTTAAAAAGAATGTTTTGGGAAAGCGTCAGGACACTAAGAGGTTAGTTTCATTTTTATTTTTCACTAAATAGTTCAATGGTCGAAGTGATCATGGTTTTAATATGTTTTGGAAATATAAAAGAAAGAGCTCCATTAGATGTTGGAAAACAGTTTTCTATTCACAGATAATTGAAGTAATGGCAATGCATTGTTAACCTGCTAACCTCACCCTGATTTAATGGTATCTGAAATAATACTAAGATAATAAACAGTGTCAAGTAGTCCTACAGTGTTCTGAGTGCAGCATTCTGTGTCTTGAATATTTTGTTTTTCACCTGACAGCGAAACAATGTTGAAAGCAGTTTGTTTTATTTCAATCTCCTGATAATATAATAATACGATAAGAGCATGAGTAAATGGCAATTAAGAAACTGATACTATAAAACAATCTTCCAAAGAAATAAGTTATTGGTTGTATTGAAAGCAAAAATCATTAAATTGTGAAAAAGACAAAGACTAACACTAATTGGATTAAACGCCCATTGGACATTAAATAAGGCAAATTCTAAGTCTTTTTTTTGATGATGGTTTACAAAGAAAAATTAATACGCCACAATGAAGAAGACTGAAAATTGTCTTTAATCAGTCCTTACTATTGTCTGAAAGCTACTACGGTCAGAAATATTTGGCATGTTTCAGAACGAAAGGATGTCCCTTTGCATATAACACATGAAGAGACTGAAAAAAATGAAACACTAGGACAATTTCATACAACACATGCAAAACACTTTTCTTCGAGATCAATCTATTTTTAAACATGATTTGTTTTCCACAATAGTATTTCTGACAGAACTTTAAGATATTCACTATTCTTTATAGCATTAAAATTCATGAAACAGATAATAATTGGCAAGACCTTGTGGACAGAAACTTAGAAGAGACATTTTCTGCTTTGACAAGTAGCTCTATGCTATTCAATACCAAATGATGCGTGAGAATGCTGCTGTCAGATTTGCTAGCAATATGCATCATTCTCCTTTGTAATCAATATCTTCAATGGCTGATGACTAACAGGGGACCAGAAGTGTGAGAACATTTGACTGCTTGTCTTGTCATGCACTGTCATTTAACTTCATCTTAAAAGCTGTCTTCAGATGTCATCGAACAAAAGTAAGATGATACAGGCCAGTACCTGGAAATTAATCTCTTTTTCATGTTGGTATTATTTTTATCTTGATGTAAGTCAATTCATATTGTCAGTACAACTAAAGAACAGTCAGTATCCATGTCACTAATCCTTTAAGAATTCTCTTGTTTTCAGCAATACATATATGTATATTTGTAGTTATATACCATTTAATTTGTTCTCATATGAAGAAGTGTATAACACTAGTATTTTTCATGTATCTGCTGAATGACATTACGAAACTTCAGTTTATCATATGTATAATATTTTAAGAAACTGCTTCTACAAGTTTCTTTAATCACTGCTGATCTACTGATAATATTCCTTTCCCTCTGTAAAACAGATTGTACCTAAAAAAATTCCTCAAAAACACAAAGATATGAAGTTCTACTGTCACTTAAAATGTTGTGTTTCCCTCAGGACTGCAAGGTATGTTACTGACATTTCAGGGACTGATAACAGTTTCCACATTAATTTTTTAGCATAAGTAAAGTTACTTTTTCAGTCTACATACTACTCTGTTGTTTACACTTGGCCAATGACAATATTAGCTCTTTTTTGTAATAATATTGCACTCTTGACAATTTTATTAGTCATCCACTTCTGTTATTTCCTTCTTTAAAAGACATCATCTCCATTTCATCTATATGACACTTATTTGGTTGTCTTATGTGAGTAATATGGTTTTACCTTCATTAAAATGCTGTTTGTTTAGGTTGACTCCATTTCTTCCATATAACTGCTGTTTCCTTCCTTTACCTTCTTAGTGTTATCCAGAAATCACAAACAGTGATGTTAAATTAACTTTCTCCTTACTCTTGAAACTATGAATGGACCAGTCTCTCCAGACCATACAGCATGTTTAAAGTTTCTATAATTCAGTGAAGATTTCACACCACCAACTTTTTTTTAAATAAATTTTTAGATACTTATTGTATATTCTTAGAGAAGAGTTGTATCGGGTTTTCTGATACATAGATTGCATTGTTAATAATTTATTCTACATCAGTCTTAAAATTGCATTGACATTAATCTATTGTATACCATTCTTTAATTATTTTTAATAAATCAGATATTAATATTTCCCAAAAGTTAATAGAAACACTTAATAGCTATTGCTACCTAAATCATCCTGTTTGCCCTTCCTGAATGTTTTGTACATTAGCTCTATATCTGCTTAATGAAATTTCTGTGGTATATCAACATTCATTAAAAACAGATTTCAGCAAGCCACCTATATTCTCATTCAGCTCTTTTATAAGTCCCACATGCAAATTATCAAGACCTGATGATTTAAATTTTTTTATCCCCTATAAATCCCCATTGGAATATTACATTTCTTTACTAATGGAAAATAAAGCTCTTTGTCATTTTTATGTGATATATTCCTGTTTCTTTCCAAATACCTAAATTATTTATTGAAAATTTCTAGCTCTTCTATCAGCACTTTCATAATCATTGTGAAAACTGTTACCCCATCTCTCTTATTATAAGACTATGTTATTTCTAAGATTTCTTGTGTTCCTAACATAATTTGAAAACATCTATTTTTTTACTCCTCCCAACATTGTAATATCCTTAATGTCTTCAGACCTCCTTGATAATTATCTCCATTTAGTTACTGGGTTGAAGTTAATTTACATTTTTTTGTTATTTGAATTATAGTTCTAGTTCCTAACATTCTTGCTTACAGTATACAATAAAGCATGTTACAAAGCTATACAGATTAATTAATTATGTTAGATGTCTTGAACCAGGTTCAAGATCAGTAATTTATCATAATTAATCTCTGGGTAGGCAAGCTGTACTTAATGGAGGTTACTTCTATGCAAATGCATGTTTAGCTATTAACTCATCTAGATAGACAAGATATAATGTTCAGACATCATAAGCACTTTTCATTTTATATTTTAATTGTGAAAAGAGCTTATGAAAATGAGCAGATATAATTCTGAAGTGAGATCAAATGCATATTTGCTGCATTTGTAGCTCATGATGCATTTAATGCATGGTAAATGAAGTTTATGTTTATTTCACTTTCTTCTTATTTTCCTTTTACATTTGTATTACTTTTCCTTTTGAATTCTTTTGTTTTCTTTATCTGTATCAATGCATCTGTCACCCTAAGCAACAAAAGATATAATATTTAGGATTTTTTTTCTCGCCTTTTCTGTATTGCTCTTTAATTTTTATATTTTTCTGTTGTAATTTAAGATAAATGAAACATATTTTTTTGTAAAATTTAAAGGTTCTGAAATGAAATACTAACCAAAAAAAAATTATGAAAGTGAGAAAACTACCCAAAATCTGTTCAGGGAGAAAGTGAAGACTGAATGAGGGATGGGGAAAGAAATGCCATTTTATGTATCGGGTTTATTAGTGAATTGTTCATGTTTTTATTTAATTATAGGCCTAATTTAAAAATTATGTAGGAATCAAAAAGGATTTTTTTAAGATTTTCTGTAAAAATATACCTATGTGCTTATCTGACTAACACCATTCAAGTCACTGAAAAAAACCAAACACAACCAACCCTGAGAATTTACACTGATATCTATATACATGCAAAACTCTGCACAATAACCTCATCTGTCTGAATGAGTACTTTTCATAACTTTGCTTTCAAAAACTGGACTAGCAAAATTCATTACCCATTTTTTCATCTAAATGCTTCCATATACAATAAAATATATTACCTCAGCAAGCTGTTTAATTAACTACAGTATCCACCATGGACAAAGTTCAAGGTCATTTGCTTAATGAGGCATTTATTTCTATTTCTATAACCAAAACATATCTTTTAAATTGATTAAAAACCTGTATATCCTTTGTTTTCTGATTTCCTGTGTCCTTTGATTCTAAGATGTTTCCATAAATTTTAAAAGTGCATGGCAACTATTCAATATGGCATAATTTGTTCCTGGAACATATTTTCCTCCAACAATCAAGGAATAACCAGTAGAAGTTTTCTGCAGGATGATGCATTAGATAAAATTAAACTGTGAATGGAAACTTTTAGTATGTCTTCTTTTCAAAATTGATAAAACAAATGGTCTTTTTTTCTCAGTGCTACAACTAAGATTTCTGTTTGTGCATGCATGTGTAAGGATATATTTTCCCAGGCATGTATGTGATGCTTAAAAATTAAAAGACAAAACGAAACAAAACAAAAAAACCATAGTCTGCATGTGTCAGTATGTGGATTTGCTAAAGTTCTAATTTAGTAAATGTACTGGAATTGGCTGGGATTAAGTTACCTTCCTTCATAGCAGCCATACTGTGCTCTGCTTTACTTTTGTGGTGAAACCGGTGTTAACATGTTGATGTTTTGGAGTTTGCTGAACTGTTCTTGCACAGCATCAAGACTTTTACCCTTCCCCCCCCTCCTTGCCCCAAATTGAGTATGCTGGGAGTGAGAGTTTGGGACGGGACACAACCTGGACAGCTGGCCCTAATTGACCAAAGAAATATTCCATGCCATATGATAATGTGTTCTGCAATGAAAACTCAGTGCAAAGAGGAGGAGGAGGAAGGGGTGATGTTTATGATTATGGTATTTATCTTCTCAAGCAACTGTTACGTGTACTGACGCCTTGCTTTCCAGAAAGTGGCTGGACATCTGCCCGCTGATAGAAAGTAGTGAATTAATTTCTTTTTTTCTTTGCTTGCACATGCAGCTTTTGCTTTCCCTATTAAACTGTCATTATCTTGATCCCTGAGTCTTCTTGCCTTCCCTTTATTTTCTCCCCATCCCACAGGACAGAGTAATGAGTGAGAGACTGGGTGGGTGTTTGGTTGCCAGTCAGAGCCAACACACCACAGCAACAAAGTCCCTGAGGTCAAGTTTAATAGTGTAGTCTCTGAGTTTCTTAACTTTGGGCCCTATTCTTAAAATAGGGCTATATTTATAAGTTGATGCTGGGAAAAAAAATGGTATCTAGTGCTCTGCTGGCTTTGCAGCATGTAGATATTCACCTATTAATAGGAAGAATAAATAAGCATAAATAGTAAATTGTGCTTTGTTATACTCGTGTAATGGTTTTCTCCTGTAAAGAACAGATTTATCAGAGCTATCACAAGTTGACATCCATCTCTTACTTTCTTGCCATGACAATGAAATCACTCATTTTCTTAGGCCAGTGCCATGGCTCCTCTAAAACTTCTCAGTCACACTCATAATTTTGGAGAAACACAGAAATGCCAGAAATGGGTATGAAGCCAGCACTGCTTTTGGGGGGACAGGGGGTGAGGGGGTGGATGGGGAAGGTGGGGGGGTAGAGAACAAAGAGAATTGAAGATTTAAAGCTGTAGGTCATGTCTGTCTTCACTACATGGCCTCCACAGTGAGAAAGGAAAGGACCTACCCTGCCTGTATATTTGGTTATAGTCTGTGTTTGTTAACTGTGCTAATTAGCTTGGAAGAGACCAAGGATGTAGTATTTGACATTAATAATGAAGGTTCTTAATTTATATATCTTTTTACAGATACTTTATTTTCATAGGTAAGATGGGTTTAAATACCGAACGCTTCCCAATTATGCTGAAAAAGGTGTGTTTAGTCATGGGAGCAGTTTCCATTTATGAGCTGGATAGCAAAATCTTCATGGGTCTATGCTGCACTGTGCAGAAACTGGAATATCAGTTTCCAGAGACACAAAAGGATGAAAACCTGTGTTGGCATCAACTGGAAAGGCAGCAGAGCTCACTGCAAGGATGGTTGTTGGTAGCTACTCATTGTCTGGGTAGAATATCTCAGATAAACTCAGATTAGATCTCTCCTGCTCCCTCTACTCCATTTATACTCTAAAGAAAAACAAAACCGTATGCTAAATAGAAACATTAAAAGGAGAAATCAGTTGGAGAAACTCAGACCAATTAGCTATCCTATTTTTAAGACTCTGCAACCGGTAGCTACAGTTTCTTGTGTCACATAAAGCTGACACACTGAATTGTGCCTCAGTTAAAAAACAGCCTGAAACATATCCAAAATGACCTTGCACAGCTTTAAATAAAACTTAAAGAACTGTTTACACATCTAATCTTTGGCTGGAAACAAACACAGCTATGCATTAGGAGCTGATTAACACAAATACAAGGCTTCAGGAGTGTGGGAGCTTTATCCATCATTTAGAACATTTTAATTAAGACCATAATGAAATTCTGCCACATATTAGTACTTTGCATTCCAGATTATAGTTAACGAATTGCTGAACTCTCTGGGGGGAAACAAAACCCAACCAAAACCAAAACACACAACACAAAACATTAATTCTTTCTTTGCTGAAATACAGGAATCAATAAAATAAAATCACTTATGTTAGTCTCCAAAAAAAAGAGATTCAGAAAGCCATGGACCAAAACCAGTAGGCTAAAAAATAAGGTAATTTGTATCACAGCTGTGGGAAACAGAAAATAAGTGGTTTAAAGAAGAAGCAAGTAATTCAAAACAGCTAGTAAAATTGACAAAAGTCTTAAAAATGCATTTTGTATTCTGCATAAGCTAAAGGATATATGCTTATTTGGTAGTCTCCTGCACAGCTGAGTTTTTATTTACTTCATTCACTGTTGAGATTCCTGTTTGGTGCCATTTTTTAAGTCTGTGCAATAAACTTTCCAGAATCACTTCACAAAATGCAGAAACAAATCCCTATCCATCTTTGTTTATTTATGTAATGGGAAGCTTCTTTGGAATACATAGGGAATGAAATATGTTTTTCAACATTACATCCCTGCCTAGATTGGCCCATTTTTCATCTGCCTTTTCTCCTTATTCCAGCTAACTTTTTTCCTAATGTGAACTTGCTTCTTAGTGAACACTGAAGATTTTTAAATCAGAAGAAAGTAACTCCAGTAGGCAAACATGATTGAAACATCTTTACTTCATGAAGGCAGAAGATCTGTCAGTCACCTTAGAAACCCCTAATGAGTAATCTTATTCCCATCTGAACATACGGACAATCTCCTGACAGCTTTTATACAGAAATGCCCTTAGAACCTCTGAGTGGAGCTAGATAAATGTACCTGTGACGTGCCTGCAAAAACCTGAAATTCAGGTGGAAATTACTGCATGTCTCAGTATGTGAAAAGGAGGAGAAAGGTCACTTTGGAGCCAAGAGTCTAGGTATGCTGGATGACTAGGAAGTAAAGAATCATTATGTTTGGTTCTGGTTTTGGTTTGGTTTGGGTTTTTTTAAAATTCTGAAACATTTATTTTTTCAATAGCCTCACTGTAATTCTGATAATGTGTGAATTTAGGGCAGCATTTTGGACATTCCACTGCCAAAAAAAAAAACATTCAAACCCACAAATTGGCCAAGGCAGACACAATAAAATGAGAATGGGAGGCATAACAAAGGCATAACATTATAGTGCTGCTGAAATAGAGGACAAAAAGGAAACAAAAAATAGTATAGGGTGAAAATCAGTCCTTGTCTGAATATTTATTATTTTGCTTTCTATCTGCATAAGATATTCATAATTCCCATGAACTACAAATTAGGAATCTATTTGAGGTCTTCACAGTAAAATAAAAAAGTTTTAATTATGTAAGATGGTATTATGCAAGTTCTTTCAACTTGTGAATGCTTTTGTTTATTTCACTAGTAAACATTGTTTAATTTGATAATCATATTCTTGTATTGTAATAACTACCATTAGACAAGAAGCAACTAATACATGTGACAGTGGTTTCTTCTTTTTTTTGTGTGTGGTTTTGTTTTTTGTTTCATTTTTCCTTGCTTAGTTTGTTTTCATGAAGTGTTGGTAAAATTGTAGATTCAGCAACTTAAATTCTTGGTATTGCACACATTTGCTAAAACACCAAGACCATTTAATTTCTTGGCCTGTAATATTAAAGATAATTAACTACTGCTATTCTAGGAACTATAAACAATGAAGGTAATATCCCAGTTACATTTTTAAATGAGATAGCTTCCTCGAGAAAATTAGGTAACTCTAAAGTGAAGGGCTTTTTTCTATTAAATATAGTTCGATTACTTTTACTTCTTAACTCATACCTTACAACAAAAGTTGCTAGAGCTGTAGAATGAGTCACAGGAAGCACTTACAGAGTCTTATTTTTTTTAAGTGGAAGAATTTATACCTTATCCAGAGGTCAGATTCTATCCCCACAAGATTTATTCTTGAATACTTAGTTGTGGACAATTTCTTGGATTACTGTGAATGAAGATGATGGTTCAATTAAAGACATATTTCCTTTGGCATTCTTAAAAACATATGAATGGATCTTCTTATTTTTTCTTAGGTAGAAAGACCTCCGTGTAGCTTTTTTCCAAGGCCATGCATAGAAGGGTGTTTGCATGAAAGATGGGAAGAAGATAGGATTACTCTGCTCCAGATGCAGGCATGTTGAGATTTGTTTATCACATCTAGACATTTTCAGTGTAGAGTTTAGGGTTCATTCTAAGATAGACACCAACATTTTGGTATAAATGTGCCTGAATATTTGCTAAACAGCTTCACTTCCTTTATAGGCAGTGGTCTTTAACTCTGCATTTGAAAGAATCTAGAGGCTGACTTGGCTGATTCAATTACTTGCCTACACATGGGCCTCTGGTCCCTTCTGTGGCTTCCTAAGAAAATCAAGTATATATAAAGGGATTACAGTTATCAAACATAAGAGATACCTGAAACTTTCTCCAGTAAGAGGTCAAGGCAAATATAGCTATACAAATAGCACCAAATGCCTATTTTCAGTGATCTGAATCTCTCCTTAGAGGGATTCAGTGGCCTGTGCATAGGGTGCTGTCCTGATTTGAGGTAAAACAGGACTCATTTTGTTCAGTAACTCTGCTTTCTAACTAGGCCTCTTCTAACTGCTGAAATTAGCAGCAGATTGTGCAGAAAACTCTTCTTTCTCAGAGCAATAAGACCCATGTTTATAGCTGATGCTGAGGCACAGTATGCAGAGAGGCCCTTGCTTATACTTATTGCTATAATGACCAAGGCCAGACAGCTTTGTTATTTGCCCCGCTGGAGGGTCGGAAGCAGAAAAGCACAGAGGGGTCCCACCTGTGGGGAGGAGCAGACAGGACAGGTGATCCAAAACTGACCAGTGTATTCCATCCCATCTGCATCATGCTCAGTATAAAAGCTGAGGGATCAAAGGGTCAGCCCTCTTACTCTTGCTCTTGCTCTGTTTTTTCTTTCTTCAATGGCCGGCATCCGAGGAGGACTCCATCTGTTCATCTGCCTTTGATCCTGACCCGTGTGTTCCTGAATCCAGTTCCCTTCCATCGCTGAGTCTAGTCCGGGACTTCCCCAGTGCCTGCTGGTGACGTGATTGTCATGCTGGGAGCTTGATACGGTTTTATATATATTTCTTTTTTTTTAATTATTATTTTATTCTTTATATTTCATTAAAGTAGTTTAGTTCTTACTAAACTAGTCTCTCTTCTCTCTCCTGCTCAGCAGGAGATACACCTGTCGTGGGTTTGGTACATTTGCTCAGCAGGAGAGAGGGAACATCTGTCGCTTGGCTTGCTTGGGCCAATCCAGCCCAAACCCACAACAGGTATATCTGAGTTTGTCCTCTAGCAGTCAGTCCACAAAGCAATGATCTCCTGTCTGTCTTTTGTTATACCAGCCGGTAGACTTCTTAGGATAATTCAAATTACACTAGATTCCTGGGTATAGGAAACTGATATTTTCTACTAGTTACCTAATTTAAGGAGAGCAAAATTGTTTTGCAGGCTCTGCCAATAGAATAACTAAATCTTTATTGACTATAATAGGAGCTTAGGCACCCATCTCACTTGCAGACACTTATGTTATAGATAACTAGCTGGTTTTGTGAATCTGCAGTTGAATCTTACCAGTAGTCTTTTAGAAAGGATCACTATACAAATACTTCCAGAGACTCCAGGCAGCTCTGAATACTACAGGATATCTAAGGCAGATCCCTGTAAAATGAAGAGGCTCACAGAGTTCATCAATCTGAGGGCTTTTGTGAAACATGAAGCATTTTAGAAACAGAATGATTCAAAAATAGAAATGTTCAGCATCTTGGTTTGCTTGAACAGTCTGGTTATGTCCCTACTAGTAAATTAAATTATGTTTTAACAGTTTAACAGTATAGATGTTGATATACTAGTGAATAAGAACAGTTTAATATGATCTTACATATGTAGCCATTGTGTTTCAGGTTAGATATTCAGCTAGCTTGCAGCTTAGATCATTAAAATAAGTTGTCTATCCTAGATAGTGTGTCAGGAAGAGGTTAAGACAAGTAGTATCTGAATTTTGCATAGGTAAATAAATGCTAGTATGACTGCTACTTGTAGTGTGCCTTAAGTATACATAGTACTTCCTTCAGGCACATTACAGAAGCTAAACCATATACCTAGTAAAATATAAAATAGTCTTGTACAGGAAAAAAAAAGAGAAAAATGGAATTATAATTAATCAACTTCTATAATTTATGGGGAAAAATACATATGTTTATCATAGCTTTTATGGCATTTTTCCTATATTCAAAATGAATTTAAAAATCAAGTAGTCAGAGTATTTACTGAAAAAGAGCTATGCAAAACAATTCTATTTAAATATTTTCAGAATAACTTATTTACCAGTTTGTGTCAAGAACTTAAGTTTTCTGTTCTGGTAGGGGTTTGTCCTTTCAAGTAGCAATGGCAAAAGCACAGTCTACATCATGCTATGACTCTTGCTCTTGCAATCTTCCTCTTTCTGAGTTATTATAACACTTGAACCTAATGTGACATCTGTCTTCTGTAATTAGAACATTTGCACACTTGGCAGTTCCTCTTATATGTAGAAAAAGGTAGCCTCAGTCCCAAGAGTAGAAGAAAATTCAGTCATAGCAGAAACTACATGAGACTAGTTGCATCTTGCTGGCAGCAATTTAAGGAAACAACATAATACATGAAGTTAAATTTTGTGTTTCTCATATTAATATTGACTTTTAGAAGACCATTTCTAGTGTATCATAACAACTTAATTTGTTATGTCTGTAGATAATTTCAAATAGCTTGCAGCATTTGAGGTATTGGCATTACAGGTTATGCTACGACAAAAAAATCTTGCTTTCAATCTCCATCTTTTCAATATAAGTGCAATACTTAGGATTTTTAAAAAGTACAAATTGATTGAAGCATATGATATTGTGCAGAGCTTTCACAGTTTCGATTGTGTCAAGAGTTGTCTTACAATCTGTAGGAAACCTGGATTTTGGGACTTCATTGACTAAATTCAATACCTCTCAAATAGAACAATATTTGAGAATGTATTTTTCACCCATTTTCTTAAAAGCAGAAGGCCTTGTTCTGTGTTTTTCAAATTTATGTAATTGAACAAATGCTTTTCAATGAAACTTCATATCTAGAATACCTTATATCATTATATATTTCATAGAATCATAGAATGGTTAGAGTTGAAAAGGACCTTACAGATCACCTACTTCCAACTCCCCTGCCATAGGCAGGGACACCTCCCAGTAGAACAGGTTGCTCAAAGCCCCATCCGACCTGGCCTTGAACATTTCCAGGGATGGGGCAGCCACAGCTTCCCTGGACAACCTGTTCCTGCTACAGTGTCTCACCACCCTCATAGTGAAAAATTTCTTCCTAATATCTAATCTAACTCTAGCCTCTTTCAGTCTAAAAACATTACCCCTATCTCTGCACTCCCTGATAAAGACTCCCTCATCGTCTTTTCTGTAGGATCCCTGTAAGTACTGGAATGCTGCTATAAGGTCTCCCTAGAGCCTTCTCTTCTCCAGGCTGAACAACCATAACTCACTTAGCCTGTTTTCATAGGAGAGGTACTCCAGTCCTCTGATCATCTTTGCGGCCCTCCTCTGGACCCACTCCAATAGGCCCATGTGTTTCTTGTGCTGAGGAATCCAATGGAGGACACAGTACTCCAGGTGGGATCTCACGAGAGCAGAGTAGAGGGGCAGAATCACCTCCCACAACCTGCTGGCCATGCTTCTTTTGATGCAGCCCAGGATGCGGTTGGCCTTCTAGGCTGCAAGTGCACATTGCTGGCTCATGTTGAGCTTCTCATGCACCAAAGCCCACAAGTCCCTCTCCTCAGGGCTGCTCTCGACCCATTCTCCACCCTGTATTTGTGCTTGGGATTGCTGTGACCCACGTGCAGGACCTTGCACTTGGTCTTTTTGAACTTCATAAGGTTGGCATGGCCCACCTCTCAAGCCTTTCCAGGTCCCTCTGGATAGCATCCCTTCCCTCAAGCTATCTAACAATACACAGTTATATATTTAATTTTAACAATGTAGTTTAAGTTATGTTTCTAAAGGATATATTATGATTTCTAAAGGTAATTTACATTAAATTCTAATTAGTCATTACTGTACAGGTAAAAATAAAATATTTAAGGAGACTCTAGTTCATCCCTGTTAAACTAATCTTAATAGCCATGTTGCTTTTCTTAATGCCTTTGACATTCAGACCCTGCAGGAGACAAGAAGTGGAAAGATGCAGTCATTGCTGCAAAACAATCCTTTTCTCTACCAGAAATACTTCACAAAAGATCACACCATGCTGTTAGATTGCACAGGAACTGATCCATACAGTGAAGTGCCAGGAACTCTCACACAGACAGCCTTGGTGTGCAGCTTGGAGTGCCAGCAAAATGTCAAGTCTCAAGTTGGTGGCAGGAAACTGTCTGAACAGAGCTCTAAAGAGAAGAATTTTTTAGTTTTAAACTGGATGAACTTAGCCTGTTGGTTATCCAACAAATGTAAGTGAAGATATATTGCCTGCAATAATCTGGAATGAATTGTAAACTCTGAGTTTGATACATAGCCTACCAGTAGGAATGATGAACATACGGGTAAACTAAATGTTCATTTATACAATATACTCTTATATTTATGCACAATTAATAAAATTAAAATCCCTGCATGTCAATTTCATTGATGACATAATGTCTTTATTTTCTATTAAACTTTCTAACTTCTAAACCCAGGAATGTATGAATAGGCATATACATTTGCATGTATAAAATAAGAAAAATTGAATATAAATTTTCTAAAAGTCAATGAAAAAACCATTTTTTTGTAACTTAATTAAAAAAATCTGCATCTTGTGTTGACAATCTCTCTTTCCTTGAACATAATAAAGCAAGTAAGCACGATGGGCTAATGTTCTTCATTTCCATGGGTCACAGAAAGAAAAAAAAAACAGAAGAGCCTCAAATGAAAGCAATTAATAGAATTTAAATTGTTTTACATCTTGAACTTAACAGGCCAGCTGTGTATACTTCTGTTAAATTTTTATTCCATAAACATTATGAGTTATGAGACTGCAGGGTAAAATGAATAAACCTGATTCATTTTCTGATGAACTAAGTGAAAATTTAGGGGTTTTGGTGTGGATGAAACAGGATGCAATTTAAGATGTCAGAGAAAACTTCAGTCATTGCTAGAAGTAAACTGTGCTGCATAACTTGAAGAGAGTTTGAGTCAGAGTGAAGTAGCCAGAGCTCTGCAATTTGCTATTTTAGGTTCTTTTTAAATAAGAGGAATCAGGAAATGTAACCCCATTTTCCAAACAAGTTGTTAAATTGTGTGTTGGAGAGCAGACAAAGACATAAATTCATACACAAAGTTTTAACCTGCATATTTCAAATTGGAAGAGGAAGCTGGAATTCCTTTATGCTGAGTTGATTACATGTGTACGTACCTCTTTCCAGTTTTTTCCTCTAGAAATCAAAAGGTTGTAGATCTGGAAAAAACATTCACATTTTTTTTCTACCTATCCAAGTGTCTTCTTGGTGTGTATCACTGAAATCAAGGTATACAGCAAGGACATAAAGTAGCTAAATTTAGCTACTACTTTTTTTAGCTACTACTAAATTCCTACTAGCAATTTAGTTCCTACAATTGTAGGAACTTTTGAGTAGAGAGAATTTTCTAATCTCTGTATGAATAGTTATAAATTCTGAAAAAGTTGCTCTGGTCTGATTAACTGAAACTTATCTTCTGGAGTATTCAAAATTGGCTGTCATTTTAGGTTATGTGGTTCAGGTATCAAGTAGGATCAGAAATCAGATTCTCAAAGGATTACTACAAAAGAGGAAAAGAGTTAAATTTTCCACAAATGTGTTGCATAAGATGAAGTGGGACAACAGGTCATAGAAAATTATTTTTTATTAAGCTGTTGTGAAACTGGACTTTATCTCATTGAAATGTGTAGAAACAATGACTATATCTAAGTTTCAGTGTCAAAGACTTTCATGGGCCTAGAAGTGCCAAACTCTCCCAGTTCCTCTTGCCCCATACCTTCAACTCCAGAGAGTTTTACTCTCAAAGATTTTTCACAACACTTCTATTATCCTTAAGCAAGGATATCTCACTGTAGTTAAACAACAAAGCTTTTGTTGGCACAATAAAATAGAGCATGATGTCTCCATGGAATCCCAGATTTCCCATATACACACCCATTTTATTACAGAAAGCAGAAAAGCTCCTAAGCCCTTCATCTTTTTACAGCAACTTTAGATGCTTCATTCAGAGGAGGTTCAACCAACACTCAGGAAGGTATAAAAGTGCAGTAGTCATATCTTCACATTGAAAAAGAGTGTAGGTGCTAGGGTCACTAAAGTAGCTAAAAGGAGGATTAATATGCTTGATTTACATTACTTTTACTTCCAAGTTAGTGAAAACGTGAATTTAGGTTGCTGATCTTATTGTAGCCCTCAGTAGAAGGCTGGCTAGTTCAAAACACACCACACAATTCAACACGTCTGACAGCCTTGGCACAGGGAAAATGTAGGCAACCTGTATTTGAACAGCAGAGGTGGTGTAAGTCAGGAGCGGAGTGCCTTTTGCAGAGGTGTATAGATGTTAATGCACAGCACCTATCAGCACTGTGCCTTGAACAAGCTTTTACTATAAATCTCTCATTTCCACAAACAGTAAAATCTCCCAAACTTACAGAGTAATATTAATGTAATAAAAAATGTTTTTCCTAGCCCAAATACCTTTTATTCTTTATGAATATACATGTGCTTCTTTGTCAAATACTTTTAAACCAAGGAGCTGTCAAGAGCTGAGTAAATGGTAGCTAGAATATATGCAAGGTCCTTTTGAAAAAAAAAAAAAACCAAACAAAAAACCCCCCACCAAAACCTGAAAGACTTAAATACAAACATAAACCATTTCTAAAGCTTCTGAAATACAGTGTGCTGGTTCTGAAAATCTTTGAAGTCCCCTTGAGGATCTCCACTATAAAGTAATGGGTAAATTTGCTTTACCACCCCAGGGGCATGTTTTTTTTAGATTGTCTGCTAATAAAAATAATATAAAAAATAGTACATATGAGAGAAGAGAAATATCTGGCTTGATATGAATTCAAACTCAGTAAGATTTCAGAACTGGATAGATTAAGAACATACATATCACATCATAAATATTTGTGCTCCAAATTTTTTCAAAAAGGATATTTAAAAGAAAATCTATGCTTATTATTTTTCATGTTTAGCAGTTTAGATTTTTTCTTAAATATTTTGTCCTTGTTTTGTGTTCAGAAAGTACAATTATTCTGATTGCTGTATAAATCAAAGGATTTGTCAGATCACAAATAAGCATTAATATAGTTTTATAACAATAACACTGAAAACATTAAAATATCACTGATGTGCCTTTTCTTAGCATTAAGTTCTTTTAACTTTCTGCTTGCTTTTTTGTTTCTTTATACCATTTTCTAATACTGACTTTAAAATATTTTCATATTTGGAGTTATAATACATTCTGTGCATGAGTTTAGGAAAATCAATCAGCCATCTTGTAACTGGGATATGAAATGTCAATATGGCACTGTTTTTCTATATGCTTCTATAAGATGCATTAGTATTCTTGTCCTGCATATAGCTCATAACATCTCAAAATGTGTATCATTATATTGTTCATATACACACTCTTGAAATGGGCTTGATAGATAAGGCTTAGTAAGACAAAAGACAAGATTTGTTTGCACAAAGATTATGTTAAACTTGCTGGAAGCAATAGTGAAATCTCAGGAGAAGAAATAAAAAGCAAGCAGGCAATCTGTGCACCTCTCATCTCCTGCAAATCCTAGAGGTTACATATAAGAAGATTAGGACACAACACGAAGACACAATTGAAAAGCTTCTTAATGAAAACAAATTTGCCATATTTGATGGCACTTATATCTCATCATTTTTTGACAGCAACATAATGTGGAAAGACAATTTAATGCAATAAGAAGATTTTACTTCCTAAGCAAATTGTTTGGAATAGTTCTCTTACAAAGAAAGAAGAATTGAAATGACATTGGAATAACCCAGTTCCAATACTCCTAAGAAGTGTATAGGCATTGATGGAAGTGATACTATCCTTTCAATGGTTATTTAATTTTCCCAGTGAAATTTCAGAAAACAAAGTAGCTTGAATGGCTTGTATATGTTTATGATATCTATGGGCACTGTCATGACACCCTTATTTAGGCACAACTAGTAAACAAACACATCAGACATTTGAGACAGAAAGCTGAAGAAGCTATATCCAATCCATCCCTTTGCCAAAGCAGCCTCAACTGGTTTAAGTTGCAGAAAAGTGCTCTGTTGAACTTTCTTATGTTTGAATTCATTGCAGTACTTCTCAAAAATACTTTACAAATCCTCTCTTTTAAAATATTAATATATATATTGTCTCTGCCCTCTGTAATCTTTGTGACAGACTATTCACATACTCCGTATCCCTTAAAGTTAACACCTTTCCTTGAGCTTGTAATCTCTTCTTCCATTTTATCAATGCTCCCTAATGGTGGTTAAATTTGAATTCCCTGTGTTATTCTGAAGGCATGAATAAATCAGACAAGACTAAGCAATTTACTTAATTTATTGTTCATTTGACTCGTGTGCCAAACAGCTTTCACACCCTTTTAGGCTACAATTTGCACCAGTTACTCTGACTCCCACCAAAGTTCTCCAAAATTTCTACTGGCATATTGCAATCTATCCAGGTACATATATAGTCCGGTAGAACTGCTAAAAGTAGATATGCTTCCATTAGTAACATTGTACCAGCATTCACTTACAGAGAAAGAATGAATTCTAGTAACTAGGAGAGCATGAGCTACGCTCATAGTTGACACACTTATTAGTACAGTTCAACTGTATAGTTCTGAGATTTTTTTAAAATATTAATGAGAAGTATTTTAAGAAATGTGAGTACAGTACTTACTGAAAAAAAAAAAAAAAAAACCCCTGAATTTACTTTGAAGTTTATTTAATTTGGGCTGAATTTGTGAAAAAATTCTGCCAAAGAGGAATAAAATGTGTAATAAATGAATGGCCACTCCTTGTCCTGCGGTCCAGTTTTGGAGGGAGTTTTTTTTCACTGGAGCTACTCTTTTATGTGCAAACCCCAAACTTTCAGCTGAGACTATGCCAATGATAAGAGACAGTTCAGAGTATTCTCTTTTCTACTTCATTGCAAAAGCAGGTAGAAGTGGCTGAGCAGCCTACCTTTAATGAGAAAATTGAGTGCTTGGTCAGCTAGATGAGCAGCTTAAGGAGCATGAGGGCTGTAACAAATTTGTTGTGCACAATCTAGTGCTCAGAAGCATCCCTGAGAGTTATAAGAAATTTTGTACACCCTGCATAGCATGGGGTAGTACCTACTTGCAGCAAGTGAGATTCACTCTTCTCTGCTCTGACACCACAAAAGGTAGAAATAATCTCCAAAGTCTCTGCTGTCCTCTGAAGTAAAGATGCCCAGCAAATGAAACAAATTCTTTGAGATAGATGCAGAAGTTCAGCCACTACTGCTGCTGGCAAGAGCAGGGGCTGAGGACCTTTGACTTTTGACCAAGGTCTACCTCCTGTCTCTAGACAATGTCTCTCAGAGTCATCATCCACCTGCAGTGACTACAATAGGTTTTTAGATTCACTCTAAAAGAAGAAATGGAAACAAAGACAGCAGATGATACTGCCTACTTTGCTATCCTTCCACTTCAATGAGTAAGCAATGACACAGTAGCAGTTCCCCTTCCCTCTCAAATCATGATCACCAATCATGCAAGGAGGCTAATGACTTCTCTCTGGCCCTTTAATATCAATTCTTTTCCTCTGCGACTGTAAAATCCTCTCCTTTCTTTTTAAACTTTCATAATTTCCTTTTCTCTTTTGTCAGCTTTGTTAGCTTGTCATAGTTTGGGGGGAGAGTTATTTATTAAACCATTGCCTGTTATAACCAGAAGTTCCATATGACTAGAAGGTCATCTGACTTCTGGCAGGGGAACGTTAACTGTGTCAAATTCCTCTGTAGACCATGAACTCGGTGAAACAGGCTCTTGTGAGGCATCCTCTCCCCATGTCTTCTCATGCCAAAATGGAAATCCTGGAAGGACAAAACCCTGATAGTCTCAGCCCCCTCCATGTGTATAGAGGCCTTTTCCTTCTCTCTAATACCAATGGTTTTCTTTTCTTAAGTTCTTTTCTTAAGTGTGCATGCTTTCCATCCCTCAGGTTCTCTTTCAGCATAATGCGAGTCTCCCGGTTGCCTGGTGTCCAGAGACTGAATGATGTCCTATCCAATGGTCAAGTGCAGTTCCTCCTTGGCCCCTTTCTTTGCAGTTCTTTCCCTTAGAACAGCTTTTCATTAGAGCAAGATTCAGAACACAAACATCAGCTAACTGTCCTAATGGTGGTTGTAGACAGTTGTTGATTAGGACCTTTGGTTAAAGTTAATAAAGGTGTGATATATTTAAAATAATTAAATGTAAACCAATAAAAAATAAATTGTTGAGGGAAAGAATTTGTGAGGATAAGACAGGGATATTCAGGGCTTTCTCAGGGGGTCTCACAGACTCGGAGACAGTGAATGGTTTGAACTAGAACAGTATCAGTGAATGGTCTTTCAGTTCAAGTTTTACAAGTCTTGCAAACTACCTGTGCATTGATGACATTGAATGACTAATAAACTTTTAAACTAGTTTTGAATAAATCTGGTAAAAAGAGAAGAAGACAGAAAACAAAGGATTTTCAACTGAGTTGTCTACGATTTCAAGCAAGAGAAAGGAATGAGGAAAGACCATTCATTTTCTTGTTATGGATGACACATTGATTTCAGCTTTCTTCTAAATACAGAACATTGGTCTTATTTAAAGTTAAATTTTCTTTCTCTCAAGTGATCTGAAAGATGTCTGTCTGAAAATCTTCTCTCTGAATACATACTTTTGTTCATTTATATGAAAGTTTTGTTATTCTATATAATCATGTGCCACTAAAGCATTCCTAACTATAAATATGTTTTCAGGAAAGTCATTCTGTATTAGAACAAATGACTGATGGTAGTGAATAAAAAGATCATTGTTTATTTCACAAATGCAGAACTCTAAAGAGAGGAAATTATTTCCTATGCAAACAATTTTTCTTTATTCTATCTCCTTTTACACATGCTTCCCTAACTACATTGTCACATATTATTTTTCCATTCTATTTTCAAGAAAAAAAGATTTTTTTTTAATTACTTATTGGGCAACATAAACATAAGCATTTAAACTAGCTCCCAGTATAACACATAATTTTGCTGTGTCCTTTCAGACAGAGTTGCTTATTAACTCTTCAGCGAGCTTTTCCCTGCTTAACCCAGGCTTAGTTTCTCCTTAACTAGCACATTTTAGCTTGATTTGAAAATTAATCCCAGATGTCTTTGTACATGCTGCAGGCAGGGCACAGATGTATTTTTGAAGCTGCCCTTCCAGATTACATAAAAGCAATATAGCAAGCCCAGGTCCTCTTTGTAGGTCCTCACATAAGTAAGCATCTGGGGCAAGAGGGTGTGTACATTTAGGAGGGATCTTAAAATGTCTCATTCCCCTTACTCCTGCTGTAAGAAGATGCTTCCCTAGGAGGAGCAGAGAGAACCCTAAGAGCTGTCAGAAGTAGAAGAGATGCTATTTTTTACATCTGGGCAAAGGAGGTCCTTTCTGACCCTTTCTTGCCAAAGTCCATATTCTTCTTTCTTAAGTTTTTCTGCTTTCCACTCACATCCACATAAATTATCTATTTTGGGAACTAAGTTGAAAAAAGCATTTTAATCAAAAACCTTAAGATGTTTTGGCATCCTCTTCTTACCTTTTTTTTCTTGCTTCACTCGTGAAAATCATTTTAGCTTATACTTACTACAAACTTTTACTTTAAATCTCTATATATTAATTAATACAATAAAAATGTTCCTTTCCCATTTCCTCACTTTACAATTGATGAAGACTACCAAGGCTAGTTTGACAAAAGACTTGAAACTCAAAAGTTGAGAGGTGCAGAGCATGACAACAAGAGACTATGGGAATAAGGTGAAAAAAGAGGGTTTCAGACTGGAATTAAGGAAACACTTTTTCATCATGAGGACAGACAAACATGGGAACAGGTTTCCTAGAGAGATTGTACAGTCTCTGTCTTTGGTAGGTAGCAAGGTTTGACTGGACACAACCTTAAGCAGCCCGCTTTGATCTCAGAACTGACCCTAATTTGAGCAGGGAGTTGGACTAGAGATGTTTTGAGGTCTTTTCCTCTCTGAATTATCTTATGAAGCGAGATGTTTTTTATGTCCCAGTCTGGTTGCTTTTCAGCAATTCATCAGTAACTGTTGAATTTTGACTAATTCTCCATATTATTTTAAAAGATTTTTAACATTAGAAATTATTTTATATAAAACATTTTCTTTAAAGTGTCTGTCACCTTTTATTTCCTTACTTTCCTTGTAAATGTTAACAATAGGTTGTTGGATTAAGTGTGTACAAAAGTTTAATTACTATGCTGCTTCTGTTTTTTCCAGATCATTAATGAAGATGTTAAAAACTGACTTAACACATTGCTTTGCATATACTCAACAGAAGTAATGAAAAATTACCTCTTTTGTAGGAGTAACCCAATGTGCTAATTTCTTACAATAATTGGCACCAATGTTGCTATAGCTCATAATTAGCTGAATATCAATTAGCTTGAAATATTACTGAGAAATTTATATTAGTGTTAACTTAATGCTTCATTTACATTTACATCTGGTTTTAATTATTTGAACAATCACCAAAAAATTAAAACCTGCAATCAGTGAGGTTTCACCTTCACAGGTGATTTTCTGGGAATTTAGTAAACAAAGCAGACATAAATATGATGAATTATTCCTAGGACTTTGCCTTTGCAATTACTTGTCAACTGCTTTTATTACAGCCATTGAATGTTATATGTGTGTTTATTAACTAATTAATAACAAAAAAAAGCCCCGTAAACAACAACTCCCCAAAAAATTACCCAAACCCCAATACCCCAAACTTGGCAAAAATCCTGTTTCTCTTCTCCTTACTTATGTCTCAGTAGAGTGTCTGGACAATGCCACCTGTTGATCTTTTTAAATGTTATAAGTTCTTCAAAACGTTGAGACATACAAGCTTTATTCCCTTTTCCTGTTTTGCAATGCAATTAACTTATTTATAATATCTTTGCAGAGGCAGGTTTTCCTCTTCCCCCTATCACATTTTTCCTTCAGCCATAGTGGAAGAAATTTGTGAAAAGCATTCTTACCATTTTTATCAGAACTATTTTCTCAAAGAGCAAGCAGGAAGATAAACAATGTTCTCACTGGTACTTGATACGATAACTTTGGATTTGGTCACAAATATATGAGCTGAAATTTTTTAAAAAATGTCTTGGAGAACTATATTCCCCAAACTCGTGGAGGAATATGATCTGAGTGTCCTACTCTCTTACTGTCTTTCAAAACGTAGTTTATAATTTCAAAATATAGCACCATACAGGCTACTATGAAGAAAATTCTTTCTATCCCAGCCAAAACCAATACATCCCTAAAGAAATAATTGTTGAAGAGTTTTCAGTAATTTCTGGCTATGATATTTCACTATTCACAAAATCACAGAGTTTTTTAGGTTGCAAGGGACCTCTTGAGATCTTCTAGTCTAATGTTTCTGCTCAAGCAGGGTCAACTAGAGCTGCTTGTCCAGGATAGTGTCCAAAGACGTTCTGAATGTATCCTAGGATGGGTATTCCACAACTTCCCTGGGAAACATGTTCCAGTGTTTGACCACGGAAAGTAAAAAAGTGTTTTCATAATTGAGTGATGGTTGGTTGACTTTAGACAGCTGCCAGACGCCCACCCAGCTGCTCTTTTACTCCACTCCTTCAACAGGACAGGGGAAGAAAGTAAGATGAAAAAACTCTTGAGTCAACATAGAGACAGGGAAATCACTTACCAATTACCATAGGCAAAACAGACTCAACCTGGAGAAAATTAAAGCTTTGGATAGTAAGAAACAAAGACAAAAACTAAAATGCCTTCCCCCAACTTCTACCCCTTTTTCCCAGAATCAACCTGACTCCTTCATTCTTGACTATTCTACCTTCTTCCTTCCCTCCACCCTAGCCTGAGTGGTGCAGAGGAATGGGGATCAAAGGGTTATGATCACTCTATAACAGTTTCTCTCTGCCACTCCTTCCTTCTCACTTTTTCCCTTCTCTGTAGTGGGTCCTACATAGGCTGCAGTCCTTCAGAATAAGCCTGCTCCTGCATGAGCTCCTCTCTGCAGGCTCCTGCCTGGAGCCTTCTCCAGTGTGGTTCCTCCACAGGCTGCACTTTCGTTTAGGACATATCCACCTGCTCCAGCATGTGGCTCTCCATGGACTACAGTGTGAATATCCTCTCTGGTGTAGTCCTCTCCATGGGCTGGAGGGAAATACCTGCTCCATCATGGCCTCTTCCAAAACTTCCACAGGCTGCAGGGAAATCTGTGCTCCAGTGCCTGGAGCACCTTCTCACTCTCCTTCTTCAATGACCTTTGTGTTCATAGGGTTGTTTCTCATACTTTTTTCCCATTTCTCATGGCCAGGCAGTGTGTTACCCTTTCTTAAATAAGTTTTCCCAGAGGCACCACCAACTTGGGGTTTGTCTTTATTTTAACCATTAGGTTAGGGGAACTGACAGTTTAAAGTCAACTACTTTCTTCAATGGGCTATATTAGCTGGAATTTGAGTCAGTTAAAGAGGCAGGTATCCCCTACTGCTAGTAAGTTGTCAAGATTTGGGAACTGTCCAACAAACCTGGGACACTGAAAAAGATATCTTTACTTGTGCTAGCATCTGGAAGTCTTGAATTTCATATATTCAGAGATGTATCCAGGTGGGGATTTGGAATACAGGCTCTAGTTATAGTCAGCACAATGACGTCTAAATAGGGAATGAAGAATTTAATTTTTAAGCAATTACTGAAGCAGTGGTAATAAGAACACTTTCTGTGAAATGAGTACTTTATTTCAGAGCTAAGTTATACAATAATTTGGATGCTTTTATCTTGTTTTTCCATTTCCAAGGACTGAAAGAAACTGAGAAGCAACAAACTTAAAATCATGAGGCCCTCCTTAGCTGTTTTATGTCAGTGGCTCTACACTCAGGACTAAGAGAGAGAATTTTGAAGCAATAGTCAGGAAGTACTCTATGTCTTTATGCTTTAAATTATTTACAGCAAAAAAGTGAGCAGCTATTGACATATGGGGTTGAGTCTGCAAGAATCAGGCATAGCTGTGTTGGCTGGTACCAAAAATATGGAGATTGGTGGCAAGTGGTATTCCTGAGGGGTCTATATTGCGATCAGCACTTTTTAATATCTTTATCAATGACATAGGCAATGGGATCTAGTGCAGCCTCTGCAAGTTAGAGGATGATGCCAAGCTGAGTGATGCAGTTGACACACCTGAGGGGTGGGACAACACCCAGAGGGACCTGGAGAGGCTCAAGAAATGGGCTTGTGTGATCCTCATGAGGTTCAACAAAGCCAAGTGCAGAGTCCTGCACCTGTGTCAGGGAACCCCTGGTATCGATACAAGGTCGGGAATGAAGGGATTGAGAATAGCCCTGCTGAGAAGAACTATGGGGTACTGGTGGATGAAAAGCTGGACATTGGTGACAATGAATCTTTTAGTCTCTTTCACTGGTGGGATTTAAATATTCCGTGTTATGCAACTAAATTTTAATCAATCTTTGCAGATTTAGTTCTGTGTTGTGACTTCCTTTGCATTTCTTTACTGAAATATGAAGTAGCTCTTATGTGAGACACGTTTTGGGGTGTTTTGGAGAGAGGACGTAATTTATTCTTTTTTTCTCCCCTTTGACTTCGTGCACATCTTCATATTTTCTGCCAGTGTCCTTATGGTGCGAGAAGGCAGAGAATTTCTCATATATTGGAAACAGAACACACTTGTGTTTAAGTGCGTAATCTAATTAATGTTGTGGTGCACCAGAGAGTCTTTTGTGATCAGAGTCACATTTCGTAAATGCAGTTAGCCTTGCAACCAAGGCACAACATGAAGGCCTTGAAATACTTAGCTCTGTCCCCAGTTCTCACATGTCATTTTATAGTGTCTTGTGCCTTAAACAGGTTCAAATAGTTTAGAGCCCAAACCATCACTTAGATAGCCATATTTAGGTGAGATTAACATTTTCCATTTAGTTTCATAAATAGCTGTGAATATCTGGACCTTATTTACTCAGTCCCAAAATTTTGGATCTGTAAAACTGGGTAATTATGCTTCTTTTCTTCTACACTCTGTATGTTACACATGGCAGATTCTTATAGCACTCTAAGTAAAGGAATCATGACCTAGAGAACAAAATCTAAAAAGAAAAAAAAAAATCATAAGTGCTTTATAAGGAAGGTTATGTACACTATCTTTTGTATTCAAAAAAATTAAGTATTATCTAATTTCTTAAAATCATATAATGTTCATCTTGGAATTTTACCTTATTTCCTGCTAGATTCTTGTCTCTTCTGTAAGCATTAACAATGTAATTTAGAAATAAACGGGAAAGAAAAGAAACAAAAAAACCCCAAATCTTCTGACAGTTAATGTTCCTCACGTCTACATTTTAACAAGGTAAGTGTCAAAAAAGGAACTCCTTCAAATGTTTTCTCTGAAAAAAAGAGACATTTTTTGTCTCCGTTTATGTTTTCTTATAATAACCCAAATCATATCTTCCGGTCCTTGTATTTCTAACATTGAAAACTGATTTGGCTTGAATCCATATCCTTTTTAACACTTCAAATTTGCAGTTACTGTAACGCTGCAAGATCAAATATCAGTGGTTTTGTGCATTTAGTTAGATGTTGTTGTATGATCATTTGAAACAATCTGAAAAGTCTCTTAAATCTCCTCCATTAAAAACAAATATACTCAATGTGGAAATAGAAGTTGCAGCTGTTGTTTCTAAATTCTTAACCAGATTTAATATCTACATGAAATTTTCCTGTGTGTGATATAATATAATGTAGGTATTTTAAAATTTGAATTTTAAAGAAAACAAACCTCTAAACAGCTGTATGAAGTTCTGGAGCTAAAGTAATGTATGTGAAATAGTAAGGCTATAAAAATAAGGCTGTATTATTTTGAATAAAAAGCTATTTTGCATTTACCTAATTATTGTCTTAAGGAAATTTCAAGTTTGAGAAAAATTATATAATCAATGAATTGGAGCACAGACAAGCTTTCTTGTCTTTTGCATCAATATAAACCTGGATAAGCCCCTTGGTTTCATTAGTGCTATTTGTGACGCATAACAGTGACATTGGAAGGAAGGTAGCATCTATAATTGTTCTGTATTTGTACTAAGCACACATAAAAGAATAAGACACCTAGATTCAGGACATGGAAGAATTAGAAGCTGGAAGTAAAAAATGCAGTAATCTAGTATTCACACCTTCCCTAAAGGTAGTGATCTTTTTTTGGCAAAGAAAAATCGATAATATCTCCCAGGTCTCCGAAACATGACTTTAACGGCTGGAGACTGAGAGTTTCAAGTTAAAAAAAAAAAAAAAAAGCCTCAAAGAAGTAGAATGCCTTGAAGTATAATTGAAGTTTTGCTCATTAAGGGCAAACCTGTGAAGGCTTGACATTTCATCAAGTTTTCAGCTAGAGTTCCTAAGAAAATAGAATTGAAAAAGTTCTACAGAGGACTGAGATTTCTTTTGCAGTGTTACCTTTTGACACGAATCTTAGAGTCACTCTCTCAATTTTTGAAAAGCCAATAGTTTAATTGGGAACTTTTTAGCCACATGTTGACCAAGAAGAGCATAAACTAAAGGAAATTGCACTGTCATACTCATTAGAAACAGATGCTAGACTTTGTCATTGTTCTAAGTACTCATTGATTTCCCCCTCTAGACAGACTCTGACTCTTTGGTACACTTCTACAAAGGACTAAAACTTGAGGCAAACTACTCCAAAATGCAGTATATAGAAATACAGAAAAAGCACTATTTCTCAATGACCCCTTATACCGTTGACTCTCACATGTTTTTTTTTTTGTTAGAGACTCAGTCTATTTTCATAGAATCATAGAATGGTTTAGGTTGGAAAGGACCTTAAAGATCTTCTAGTTCTAACCCCCCTGCCATAAGGAGGTGTCCTTGCCCATGAAAACAAAACATGTGAGAGCCAACAGTATAGCTGCTGTTGAGAAACATCACTTCTTCTGTATTTCTATATACCGCATTTCCATAAAGGCAGTAAATCATCTCTGTTCAAATGTTGCAGACCATAACTTTTTAGTCTGGAGAAGACTGAGGGGGACCTCATAAATGTCTACAAATACTTAAAGGGAGGGTGCCAGGAGGAGGGGGCTAGTCTTTATTTCAGTGGTGCCCAGTGATAGGACAAGAGGCATTGTATACAAACTTGAATACAGGAAATTCCATCTCAGCATGGGGAGGAACTTCTTTCCTTTGAGGGTGGCAGAGCACTGAACAGGCTTCCCAGAGAGGTGGTGGAGTCTCTGACACTGCAGACATTCAAAACCCACCTGGATGCCATCCTGTGCAGAGTAGGTGAACCTGCTCTGGCAGGGGGTTTGGACCAGATGATGTCTAGAAGTCCCTTCCAACCCTTAGCATTCTGTGATTCTGTGATTTTGTCACTGACTGCAAAAATTTACTCTTGCATTTTTTTTTTTCATTCTGGTCTTTTTTGTTTTTTCCCCCTTTGGTAATGTTCTTTTACCCATATCATCAGTCATTCACTTGATTTTACCTATATCCTTTCTGTGAACAGCAGCTCGCATTTGCAGCCTTTCTCATTTTGCTGTTTTCTCATAGAAGTTTACTATTATTTCACACCCTCTCCTTCTTCCACACATCATCACTGCCAAGTTTTATATAGTCATTCCAGGAGGTGATTATGAGTCTTCTTTGAGTGGTTGCCTACAGTTTTTATGCGATGACCAACATCTGTGCTATTAAGATTGCTTGGTTTCACTGCTGGTTAAAGATATTTATCTTACATAATGAGTAACTAAGAACAAGTTTTATACACTCATTGTTTCCAAGAAGATTCATACCTTGTATAATTTTTTTTTTATTCCAAAATATATCGTATCTGGTAAGCATAAAGACTGGTTATGATGAATTGTTACCATGTCTCATACTCCAGTTATTGAAAAGACAGTAGATTAAAAAAAAAAAAAAAGTTGCAATCTTTATTGAGCTAGAATACCCTCGGGCTGATGAATTACAAATAAAGATTCATCAACAGTAACAAAAATTTACTGAGTCTCAAAATAACACTCTTAGCATTTTGAGAAACAGGTTCACTTTCAGGAGAGATTAGTTTATTAAATTGTGATCTAAACATTTTTCAAACAAGAAAGGAAGTCAACTATCCAGCCTGCTCTGAAACACCTCCATTGATCAAGGCTCTGTATTTTTGTCATTAAGTTAATGCTTAACTTTTAGATCATTTCTGGACATTTTCATGTCAGCAGGCACTGAAATTGCTGTTTTCAAAATCTCAGGGGAACAACAGCACTGACAGGTTTGACTCATCCAAGAAAAGATAATTGTGTATAATAGTTCTGAATTTGATGTGTGTGGAATAGATTAAAGAAGAATTCAGATATGCAAAATGCAACCTGAATCCTTTGGTCGTGGAATCTAATGTGAAGTATTTGGACCGGAGTTAGTGTTTCCCATTAAAAATGTTATTTTGTTGAAAAGACTGAGTTGAGTCTATAATCTCTGTCAGGAAGACATTCTGTTTAGAATATCCCACTGTTAAGTCAATCACTTTCAGTGTTTCTGACCTTACTACAACCCTACTGTATAGACCAAAATAAGTAGACAAAAAAGCTCTGCTTTGAAAGACATCTCATAAACCATGTGTTCAAGGTCTGACACTAAACTTGTTGAACCTTTTGCATATCTTCAGATGGTCTGCAAAAGCCCAGAAAACCTAGATCTAGGCATTCTGCATCTGTTAAAAACATCTGTATTTTACATAAATGTATAGCATAAAGTCTTTCATGATATGTCCTACCAGGTGTATGTTGAGACCCTCCAATGCTTTCAAGAAAGCCCTGAGACACTTTCTAAGCCAATACTTTGCTCTGAAAGAACAAGAACTGATTCAAACAGCGTGTAGCTTTTAGGTTTCTCTTTATCTAGGTTCAAGAGTCCCAATTAGATGTGTTCCAGATGGCTCTTTTCATGGTCTGGCAAAACTGTCACTAAAGTATACCCATATGCATTATGTCAAAGCACAGGCATCTGAAAATACCACTTTCCTGCACTGGGTATATGACTTCCACTCCATATGCGCAGGTATAATAATGAAAAATAAATCAGAACACTCTCATCATAGAGCAAGAAGGAAACAGATTGAAAAGCACCGACCATTTGGGTGGTCATATTAAGAATTTACTATTTTGATTTGAGTCTCCCCTAACTTTATATCTGTTCTTTGGCACTGCAATATTCTTTCTGTCTCTCTCATTTTGTTTCTTCTGCTTCAGCACTACTTTTTGTACTCTGAAGGTGTTTCCTTCTAGACACTTTTACTAATACTGATCAGCTTACTCAGAGTAAGTATCAGAAATGCTTAATACTCTTCTAAGACTAACCCTCCAAGAATGCTAAAGCACATTCAGAATTCTGAAAAGACTAAAAAATGTATTTTCTTAACAAAGACAAGCAATATAAAGCATCTTGTTCACATCTTTCTGTATCTGCAATAAGTTTCACAGCACATCAGCTAATTTATTTGTAGTATTTGAGATAACAGTCAGTGCTCCTCAAGTAAATAATTTTCCTTTGAAATAACTCTTTATAGGACACACAATAAATTTTAAAGAGAAGATAAAATTTAAAATATTTTAAAGGACAACCTGTGACCCACAATATGAAAATTGAAGTATAGAAACTTCTCACCTGCTTCTATTACGCTCCTATAGAATCCTATGTATTCTGGGCGTCCTACCTAAGTCACTTAAGTAGCAAAAACAGTCCTGTAGTGAGAACCATACTGGTAGATCTAGGTCTTTTGAAGCTTATAATGTCAGAACCTAAATCCCTCAGTCCTGCAATCTGGTGTTCATGCTCGGAACCTTACAGCTGTGCAGAGCCTAATAGGCTTCTTCTCATCACCAGATCTAGCTCTCTGGATTTTGTTGTATAGGTGAACCTGAGGAGAAGTAGGACCACCTGCAGAACAAAATGGAATAAGATGACAAGATTACCAATGTTATCCTCTAATATGTTTCAAAGTATCACTCGTATACCAGTTTGAGAACAACTGGCATCAAGGGTGTGACTAACATCTGCAAAGTATTGAAAGGATATAAAATAAACAAATTGGCAGCAGAGGAGAATCTTCTTTCCCTAAAACCCTTCACTTACAGTTATATATTTTTTACAACAGTAGTAGATATGACATAGGTATACTGTTTAGTGGACACTAAATGTCAGTTAGAAATACATTTTTAACTTTGTAGTATTCCTGCAGTAGAACATAAAATTTTTTTTACAGCTTTCAGTCCTAATATATATATTTTTTCCACAGGAAATACTGTACATACATGATTTGTTTCATCAAAATAGAAGGTGGGTTTATTACTGTCTTGGTTTTTCAATAACTGTTGAATAAACACCTTTAACAGATCCAGAAATAAATGGGATAAATGTTTACCTTATAAATGAGCTTATTGTAAGTCTGTGACCTGCGTATAAAATCAATTACCTTATATTAGTTCTTTAAGTCTCAAGTGTTAAATTGTAATCTATTTACAGTTGATTTAGAGAAGAAATACATGCAAAGCAAGAGAAGAGTTGATATTGATTAGACATTGGAGGAGTCACTGAAAGACTAAGTTCTTCCAGCAAGTCCTAACTCATGAAAACACGCCTGGCTTCATTTGTTTAGCATATGCAGATCTACTGCATTGCTTGAGTGTGTGTAATTGCACTTACTTGGGTGAGACCTGGAGTTGAGGAGGCATCTGGTATCACCTGTTTGTGTGAACGTGGGTGAGAGAGAACTAAAACTGTTAGAGAGGGAGCAGCTGGCATCATCTGCAAAGAGGCGAGCTCAAGCTGTTGAAACCATCTGTGAAGTAGAGATACAAGGAGATAGAGATACAAGCTTCAGAGACCAGCATAGAGTACTAAACCCAAAAAGCTATGTTCTTAAATAGCAAAATCTGCTCCAAATAAGTTCTTAACTATGGATGCTTTTTGGATACTGCTATAAAGAAACAGTGAAGTTTCCCTGGTGACAGAGCTGTCTCTCTCTGCTTCCTGGGCAAGCCACATCAGATATCAGGAGTCTCCACACACCCTATCTATGGTGCATATCATAAGTCCACAGAGGTCCATCTGCTGTAACAGGAAAAAGCCATTTGGCTTTGATTTTGAGATGAAAAGGCAGACATGTCAATCCTCGAAAACATCCATTCCTAAGTCCCACTCAGCCTCCCAACCCCCACTACTGAAACTGGTGCTGTCGAGACATTGATGTATCCCTTTGAGGATGGAAATTTTGCCTCCATTTTTTTCTCATATTTAAATTTGCCTCTTTTAAACCAAATCTACCTCAAATATTTCTAGGTAGATTTGTACAAATCTTTGTTTTGTTCATTGACTCAAACAGAGCTAGTGCAAACCCTCCTTTCTAGAGCTCTCATTTTATGCAACTTCTTATCACTTTTAAAACCCTTCAAGGTTAATGCCCATCTCATCTGCAGTCATATACATACATCAAGGATGCAGATTCCCGCTGCCATGCTGGCTGGAATCCCGGCTTCTGTTTGCCTGTTTGTTGAATTTTTCACACAAACAATGTCATTTTCTCACATTCACACTTCTGTGTGGAAAAAACTCTAAAAAAATCCTCACTTTCACTTTAAATCCTTCCTTCAAGCTTGTCTTTGTAGCAATGATAGAAACCACTTGTCAGTGATTAACCAGCTGGTGTGACCACTGCTTATTGCACTGGTTACAGCTGTCTTACTGCTATTTTTGTGTTTCCTCTCCATCTGTCTTATCCACCTGCTGTCTCTCATTTCAAGCTTAAATCTAACCTCCCTGGACAAAAGCTCTCAATTTGTTATGCTTGTACAGTGCCTACCACAGTGTGTCCTTAGCTATATGTTCTCCTTCAATACAAACTAAACTATGCGCTAAACTGGATGAGAAAGAGGGATGGTGCAGTTTCTGCATCTCGGGGTGGATTTACACTGTCTGCTCACAGATATGGAAGCCTGAGCAAGTTTAAACACTGCTGGGTGTCTCAGCAAATGACCTTGGAAGTAGCATATTTTGAGTTCCAGGCTGTCATGACTGGACCATAGCAAAGGCTGAACAGGGGTAGCTTTACACCAACAGTGGACGAGGTAAACTCAGGAATATATCTGTTGGAGGAAGGACAAAATCTATACTTCAGGTACTCTAATGCATACACATATTTGTATATTACATTATATTATCCACAATATTGTACACAATGCAGAAGCACATACAAAATGGTTATACTCTAACACCATTTACTTTTCACCTAGCCACAGAACAGGCTGACTAATAGTCACAGAATCTCAAAGAATAGAATGTAGAAATTGTGGCATTGTGGTTTAGTTTCACAAGTCAAAAATTTTCTTATATTCTGTTCCAGTGCCTAATTTTAGAGGTACTTTAGGGATTTAATTCCATTATAGAGTTAGTTATTATTGTTATTGTTATTTTTGTTGTTGTTGTTATTATTATTATTAAAATGACATATCTCTTTTCAAGAAGATTTTCCTAAATATTCCCGGGTATAATTCAAGTGTTATACAACACCATATATCTATCACAGTTCAAATATAGTTCAATAATTGCAATTTGTTCTAGAATCACAGTGGTAAATCTGTACATATGTTTATTTCTATGAATAATTCCTGTGTTTAAACATGTGACATTGTCAGAAAACTAACTCTAGAAGATTAAATTTCTTATACCATCACCTTAAGGTAAATTTACATGCTTAAATTTAGAAAAAAAATATTCACTTGTACATAAATGTACAACTATGTAAGAATGGATGCATCATGTTTTCTTTTGGACATCCACAGCTTGCATATGGAAGGAGCAGCCAGAATAAAACTGAGCTATGAATTTAAGGTACAAAAACTAAACTGCAAATATCTGTACAGATTGTCTTGTCCTGTTCTATGGATGCTTGTTAACAGCTTAGTTTATTTATTTTATGTTGAAAATTGCCCTGATCCTGTCCTTCGTAGTTCATTTCTTCAATAAACTTCAGATGTGTGTAATACAACAACGACGGATCTAGCAGAGATAATATGAATGAATGGAAATCCATTAACATAATTATTGAGATTTAGGATGACATTAATATTGTCTCTGCTTCTATTACTGATTTCTGTGTTATCTTTTCTGAACTGATAACTTTATTTAAATGGTGCTAGGAAAAAAGATAAAGTAAGAATCCAGTCCTGAAATACCCCAGCAGCATCCACATTGCCTTACTTGCTTTCCTCCTTCTCCTCCCTCAAGCCACCCCCTGCACCTTGGCTTCTGTGCAAAGAAATCACAGACACCACAGACTGAAGGGAAATAGTCAGGTGGTCAGAGATCCTCTGATTTGGGTGATTAGGAAACTGCAACCCTCAGGCACTCTGCAGCTTGCCCCAGCAGGTAACGTTAAATTGGTACACCAGGGATTAAGTGTTTTAGACTTAAATGGAGAAAGGCAAAACAAGAATCACAGGCAGGAACCTGATTTGCAAATTCACAAGAGAATTGAGAAATATTTTAAGGCAGCTTTCCTTTTCTTTTTTAAACACTGAGGGATTTGTTATTAAAATAAACTGTTAAGCCAAGTAATAAAATGTTTTAATTGACCTTACCTGTTTTTGCCATGCATATATTTTGGTCAGCTGGAAGGTATTGTGATGAATGAAAGGTTATCATGACTAAATTACTTAGTATACTATGATAAAAAATTGATTATACCTTCTGGTATTTGATTTGTGTTAGAAGCGTGACCAGCAGGTCAAGGGAGGTGATTTCCCTCTCTATTCCACTCTCTTGAGACCCCACCTAGAGTACTGCATCCAACTCTGGGACCCCCAACATAAAAAAGACATGGACCTGCTCAAGCGGGTCCAGAAGAGGGCTGTGAAGATGACCAGAGGGCTAGAGCACCTCTCCTATGAGGATAGGCTGAGATAGTTGGGGATTGAGATGAGACGAGACGAGAAGAACTGAAGGTCTCCCTCTCTCTGGGGAGACCTTCAGTACTTAAAGAAGGCTTACAGGAAAGGAGGGACTCTTTGTCAGAGAGTGTAGAGACAGGACAAAGGGTAGTGGTTTTAAAATGAAAAAGGGTAGAGTTAGATTAGATACTAGGAATAAATTCTTTACTGTCAGGGTGGTGAGACACTGGAATAGGTTGCACTGGAATAGGTTGAGAAATTGTGGATATCCCATGCCTGGCAGTGTTCAAGGCCAAGTTGAATGGGGTTTTGAGCAACCAGGTCTAATGGGAGGTTTCCCTCCCTGTGGCAGGAAGGATTGGAACTAGATGATCTTTAAGGTCCCTTCCAACCCAACCCATTCTATTCTATTTGCGGATTTGAGTATTAAAGGTTTACCCCATTCTCTGACAAAGAAAGTTTTTGGACTTTGGGCTTTATTCTTTGGGGGTTTTTGAGGTTTCCTAATATTGATTACTTTCCTGGGGAATAATTTGATGGTCTTGGTTATTTTCAGTGTAGAAACTTTGACAAATCTGAGCATGTAAACACAAGTGAAGTTTCTCCCTGTCTCCTTCCATTTTGCCCTTTGTTAAAGTATACATCCCTTTCTGACATTTAAGGATAAAGGCCCAGAAAATCGATTTCACTGACTGAATTGGAAGGGAATTTGCACCAGCAGTGTAATTATGTAAGTTACACTTGCATAAGCTTTCTCAAAAATAAAACAGACTATTTATCCATCAACATAAGCATGAGGTCAAAACACCTAAAATTGTCAGGTCCTCAGTATTTCGCCTAACAGCATTTGGTAGTGAGGGCACCAATGTTTGTCTCCAATATTCATGTTCAAAGTTAGCAAATTACAGCTGCTAACTTGTGTGAGCACTACCTTTACTCAGGCAGTGGTCAAAACTCTGTGATAACAACCACTGTCACCCAGAATATGAAAACACAATTTCAGGTAACAAGCAGTGACAGGCAGTTACAGTTACATTAATTTCTGTAATTGGTCATATTCCTACTTTTACAGTAGCACAGTCTCATTTTTTGAATGTCCTTAATAAGATGATTAAAAAGCCTGTAGTGTTACTGATTAATCTTCATTTCTTCATTACTTTCTGACACTGTTTTCCATATGTTCTGCATCAACACACTTTATTTCTTCTTTTTTTTAAACCATTAACAAAAAACCCCTAATTTAGCAATGTCTCTGAGTGCTTTTTGTTTCTGATCTGAGGCTATTTCAAAGTCATTAATTTGCTAAATTAATGTAGATGGAAAGATCTAATTGCAGTCTTCTTGTCATCCACTGTTATAATAGTAACCTATTGTGCAACACAATAATTAGATATAAGTTAAATTGATCCAGGAGATTTTAGTGCTCAGGAATCTAATGCTCAAAAGAAGTAGTCTGGCACTGGACTTCCCATGAGCTAACAGGTTCTGTGTGCGGGCACAGTCATTTGCTTCAGTAAAGAGCACACGTTTGAAAGGTGTAACAAAATTCAGAAAGAACCTTCTAGTTTTTCTTTTTTAACAAAAATAGGAACCAGAGAACAGTACTATGTGAACTTTCCTTCCTATACGTGGTTGTTCAGATAGTATCTTCATACAGGATCTCTTAGTAAATAATATTACAGAAGTCTATTTGAACAGTTTTGAGATGGAGTTTAATAACCAGCTGAGTCTATGTTACAGCATGCAGTTCATTATATAAATTGATCATAAAACAATAATAAAATATTGTAATGATCAAAAAGGCTGTGCATTCCTGTCCAAGGACCTTTCAGCTGTAATATGAATAATGATGGATAAAACAGCCCATTTCATTGTCTAGTTTCATTGCTAATTTTCTCTTCAAGTACATACTGATTAAAGAAAAAATGCATGTTTCAGTAATTTTTTACTTTGGACTAATGACCTGAAAGTAATTTTTCTATCATCTCTAGCTCCAGTCACAATTTTTTTCCTTTCTTATTGGGATACCCCTTGTGAATTTTGGTGACAACCGGCAAGTAGGATGGGGGTGCATAAAAAGTGAGGAGGGGACACAGCTGGGATAGCTGGCCCCAAATGAACAAAGCAATATCCAACACCATATAATGTTGTGCTCAGCAATAAAAGCTGGGGGGAAAACGAGGAGAGGGAGACGTTTGGAGTTATGGTCTTGACAAACAGCCATTATATGTCATGGAGCTCTGCTTTCCTAGAGATGGCTGAATGTCTACCTGATGATGGGAAGCTGTGAATGAATTCCTTGGTTTACTTTTCCTGTGCATGCAGCTTTTGCTTTCCCTGTTAAACTGCCTTGGTCTCAACCCAGAAGTTTTCTTTTACCCTTCTGATTTTCTTCCCTATCCCACCAGGGGGAGTGAGTGAGTGGCTGCATGGGGCTTAGTTAATGACTGGGGTTAAACAATGACAATGTAAAAGGGGTGGGGTGGCGTCTTCTCATCTTAGATCAAAACATCTAATGTGAGAAATAAATTCCTTGCTGAAGAAGGCAGTCCGCTAAAACATGAATTCATCATCTACTTCTTTACATGATAACAAGGATGTCTGAACTTGTTTTCTATTGTTTCTCTAGTTAAAACCATCAGTGCTTTTCTACTGTGTAACCTATTCCTATCTGTTATATGAAACTCTTGGCTAACTTTTGTTGGCTAAACCAGCAGAAAGACCTAAAAGGTGCTAAGAGAACACTTCTCAGGGTGGCACCCTTTGGGCAGAATGTTTTTCTCTTTTTTCTACTTTAACATCTTTTGATTAGAAAATATTACATCTCAATTTCTTTTTTTTCTTTTAGTTTCTTACAATACTTTGTGTTCATGCTTTGTGTTTGTTTATTTGAGAATAAAACACAAAATTAAACCCTAGGAAAAGAAAGGAAGAAAGAAAGGAAAAGAAAGAAGAAAGAAAAAGGAAAGAAAAAAGAAAAGGAAAAATAAATAGTGGGAAAAAAGGAAGAAGAAAAAAGAAAGGAAAATGAAAGAAAAAATAAAATAAAAAGGAAAAAGGAAAAAATATTATGGAGAGGGAAATGAAAAGGAGGAAGAAAAGGAAGGTCACAGCATAAAAATTTCAAGAATGGGTTCTATGGAGCAGTCATATTCTAAAGATATGCTTTTGCAAGGTGTTACCTTCTACCTCAAATATTACTCAAGGAAAGCTATTTGTTAGGTTTCTATTCAGAAATATACAGATAACAATAGGTAAAATATTCTGAAGACACAGCATATAATCTAAGAGTTTTAGTTTGCCTTTGAACAATATTTGAAATTCTTGGTCGTTAATGAAAATTTTACATACATTCCATTGTTAAAAACTTTATTTCAGAGGTCTCTGGTAGCCTATATTATTAGTGCAGCAAGGTCAACAAATAATTACTGCTATAAATTCATCTATATACTCTCTGATTTTTGTTCACCTCAAACACCATCGTATCTACAAAATAATAATTTAGTGATGGCTAGGACCAAGATACCTTTCCAGATTTTTTCCCATCTCCTTGGTTATATTTCTTTCTGGGAGAATAAAGGAGAACCATCTTAGAGAAAGCAAGACACTTGAGGTTTGAAAGTTCTATTTAGAAACAATATGAATTGTTACATCTGTACTTGTATAAGGAGGAGAAAAAAATAGTAAGGTCTGGAAGGAATCAGATATCTTGCAGTACTATAAATTGTTTGCTGTCTGTTTTTAAACAAACATCCCTGGTAAACTTGAGTGCTGCTTAAAAGAAGATGTATTTTATTAACAGAACATATCTTTTGAGGTACTGTAGCACAGTGCATCTACAGAGGGCTCTTCTGCCTGAATGTGAGGTTGTTCCAGCCCTCTGAGGTAAAGTAAAATTAAAATTGCAGTCAGAAGAAGGCCTAGATGCAGAAACTACTATATTTTCACATGCTGTTCCTGGCTTTGAGAAGGTTTCAATGTGCAGTATAACAGAATGAGAAATGCGACATTTCCTATTCAAACCAACCTTTTGAGATCAGAGTAGCTATCCGTTTCTAGTGCATAACCTTATCTTGACACATCAGCTAGTAACCCTTCTACACAGGATACTGTGTACTTTGATAAACACCAGTTTTTCTTGCCATCCTTTTATTTTAGTGCACTCTCTCCAGCATAGGGAGATCTGTGTTACAATCAATAATGAGACATCAGTGTTATTCCTGGCTTTAGCAAATCAAGATAAACTCTGAAGTGTTTTAGGGCAGGGTAGCTCATATACAGAAAAGTAATGGAGTGTTTGAAGAGGGAAGACATAGGAGTACACCAAAAAGGTCTTCTTTATTCCCCTTTGGAGGTATATTCTAACTCATGGGCAATGTCCATGTAAGCAGAACAGCAACTCAACAATATTGGTTAGTAGACCTTTTCTGACCAGATTCAGTAGCAGGCAAACCTCAGTTCCTTTAATTAAGAAATAGAAATCTTTGATTAGTGTATAATGTAGTGATATCTGTCTAATAAAAAAGTGAAATGCATTCTTTGCTCTACTATGAAGGAAAGTTCATGCTTTTTCAGCTACCTGATGCATTCTGGATATTGATATTGGATAAGTGTCAAAATTGAAATGATGTAAAGAAAATATTCCTGCAGCTTTTATCGGTACAAATGCATATTTGTGAATTAATTTAGTCATTAAGCTCCTCACATCTCAGGTTTCATGAGGTCAGCCTAGGTAAATTAGAGGAACTGTGAAAAAAATGTAACTGAAAAGTTCCTAAGGCTGTTGTTCTTAATGAAAAGCAATTTTAGGAACCTTAGTCTAGAAAACCATTGAGAAGATGCAGTCAGTGAAGAATGACAGAGAACTATAGAACCTTGTAAGTTGATAGATATATGTGTAGATATATATATGATAGAATAGAAGCTCTTGTGACGTCACCTGTAGAAGAACTAGGTAGAACTTGACTAGAAGTCAAGTATCAGTCATATAAAGAAAGGAGTTCTCTGATAGGAGAAAAATTAATCATAGAATCGTAGAATCATCTAGGTTAGAAGGGACCTTTAAGATCATTGAGTCCAACCATAAACCTAACACTGCCAAAACCACCCCTAAACCATGTTCTCCATGTCTACCTATCTTTTAAAAACCTCCAGGGATACCAATTCCACCACTTCCATGGGAAGCCTCTTCCAGTGTTCGGTAACCCTTTCTGTGAAGAATTTTTTTTCAATATCCAATCTAAACCTCCGCTGACGTAACTTCAGGCCATTTCCTTTTGTCCCATCACTTGTTACTTGGGAGAGGAGACTGACCCCCACCTCGCTATAACCTCCTTTCAGGTAGTTGTAGAGAGTGAGAAGGTTTTTCCTCTTCTCCAGACTAAACAACCCCAGTTCCCTCAGCTGCTCCCCACAGGATTTCTTTTGTAGACCCCTCATCAGCTTTGTTGGCCTTCTCTGGACACGGTCCAGAATCTCAATGTCTTTCGTGTAGTAAGCGGCCCAAAACTGATCACAGTATTTGAGGTGGGGCCTTACCAGTGCTGAGTACAGTGGGATGATCACCTCCCTAGTCCTGCTGGCCACACCATTCATGGTACAAGCCAGCATGGTGTTGGCTGCCTTTGCCACCTGGGCACACTGCTGGCTCATATTCAGGTGTCTGTTGACCAACACCCCCAGGTCCTCTTCTGACAGGCAGCTTTCCAGCCACTCTTCCCCAAGCCTGTGGCGCTGCATGGGGTTGTTGTGACCCAAGGCAGTACCTAGCACTTGGCTTTGCTGAGCCTCACACCATTGGCCTTGGCCCATCGATCCAGCCTGTCCAGATCCCCCGGTAGGGCCATCCTACCCTCAAGCAGATCAACATTCCTGCCCAGCTTGGTGTCACCTGAAAACTTACTGAGGGTGCACTCGATCCCCTTGTCCACATCCTTGATAAAGATATTAGAGACAACTGGTCCCAAAACCAAGCCCTGTGGAACACCACTTGTGACTGGCAGCCAACTGGGTTTAACTCCATTCACCACCACTCTTTGGACCTCACCATCCAGCCACTTTTTTACCTAGCAAAGAGTACACCCATCTAAGCCTTGAGCAGACAGTTTCTCCAGGAGAATGCTGCGGGAAACAGTGTTGAAAGATTTGCTAAAGTCCACTTAAACAACATACATAGCCTTTCCCTCATTCACTATGTGGATCACCCTGTCATAGAAGGAGATCAGGTTTGTCAAGCAGGACCTGCCTTTCATAAAACCCATGCTGACTGGGCCTGATCACCTGGTTGTCCTGCATGTGCTGCATAATGGCACTCAAGATGATCTGCTCCATAACCTTCTCTGGCACTGAGGTCAGACTGACAGGCCTGTAGTTCCCTGGATCCTTTTTCTGGCCCTTCTAGTAGATGGGTATCAGATTTGCCAATCTGCAGTCCACCAGGATCTCCTCGGTTAGCCAAGACTGATGATAAATGAGGCTGGTGAGCACTTCAGCCAGGTCCCTCAGTATGCTCGGGTGGATCCCATGGCCCCATAGACTTGTGCATGTCTAAGTGCTGTTCCAGGTCACTCACCAGAAAAGCATGAAAAAGAAGAGAGATCTGTCTAAATCAACATCCTATATCACTTTCCCCATACCATCTTTTCACTGATAGTAATTGTTTTTGCAAGTACATTATCACATCTGATTCCAAGGGCAGAGGGTGAATGGGATGAGAAATACTTCATTTGGCAGCTATTATGCCTCACTCAAAAGGTACAACTTCAAGACAGAAAAGGCTGAGTTTCCATTTTGTAGGGAATGAAGAGGTGGCAGAGTGTCAGTAAAGCAGAAAACTTTTAATCTCTGTGAAATCCCCAAACTGTGTCATGAACAGATTAAATACTAGATACTGCAAATTGCGCTGGGCTGGAAATGAGAACATTTTAGTCAAATGATTCACAGAAAGTGTTTCTTATCTTCATACCCCTAGATCTTTGGACTTCTTTTGCTGCCTATTGGTACCAAGGGAGAATAAACACAGAGAGAATTCCCAGGTCATGTGTCCACCATTTAGGTAAATCCAATACCATTTCTGAAGTGATCTTGGGGTTGCTCATTTTTAGTCTTTGCGTGCATAAGCATAGTTAACAGAAAGAAAAAAAAAAGTGAGCTGAAGAAAAGTTTTTTACCTTCTATTGTGATCCTCAGTGGTCTCCACAGGTCAGAAACTTTTTTTGTATTTTTAATTGAGGGTGGCACTAATTCTGGAAAGGTTCCATTTTATTACTATGAACATCTTCTCAAATGCATTTTGCTGACTTCAATGTAGTAGCAGAAAAATAACACTGCCAAAAAAGTAATAAGTAATTAATAAAAGAATAATTAAGTAATAATAAATAAAAATGAAGGGGGGACACAGAGACATTAATTTAAAGGGTTAATTATATAGAGTATTCTTTAAGAAGAGAAGTTTAGATAAAACTTTTTTATTATTTCTTTCTCATTTCAACAGTAATCCAATGATTATTTGATATCAGGAATAAATTTTAGCTGCTCAAATGAGTGCTGTCTCATGACAGCTGTATATCATGGCTGTCTTATGTTAAAATTCTTAAATGAAATCTGCATCAATGTCCATTTCTTGGAATGATGTCACCATGTTCTGAAGAAAAAAAAGACTAAACAAACAAAAAGAACTCCACAAAAAAAACCCAGAAACAGATAATCAATTGTTCTAATACATAAATGAGGCTTTGACTTTAAACTACCTTCACACTATGATATTAGGGCTTCAACTTATGCTGTAATGTTTTTTCTTTCTTATTTTCCAGCTAAGGTTCACTTTCTCCATTTTAGATTAGGCAAAAGAAAAGGCAGAGATAGAAAAGTATAATTGACTTAATTTAGTTTAATTAACTTCAAGAGAATGGAGACAATTAGTTAATGCATCTTAATGAATTGCATTACGAAATGCATTGCTCCCAATGGGAGCAAATGATCCCTGTAATGGGAAAAGTGGATATGGAACAAAAAATTGAACAGCAGAACGCTTTTTTTCCGTGTTAGGGTGACCAACCCAAAGCAACTAGAGTATTATAAATATATCACATACTCTTCAGAAGATGAACCGTGCTTAGTGAGTTCTAGGGGAAGTCAATATCCTAAAATTCCTGATTTCTAGAAATGATTGTCAGCTTTAATTCAGCTTCCAAGCTATCTTAGTAATTGTAAAAGCATGGGTTTTAGAACCAAACAGAAATAAATAAATATATTAAAAAAAACCCCTCATCCAACTACCCTTTAGCATTACTAAACACTATAAAAAACAAGACAATTTATATATCACAATAATAAAAAAGTTACACACACTTTTAGCGTGCACATTAGTTGCACCAATCCTGACTGTTTATCCATGTTATCTAAAATTCAGATCCTCATCAAAATTAACAAACATAGTATCTGACTTACTGACCGCTTACAAAGTATCTTAGTTCTGATTTTCTACTTTTTCTAAGAGAAGTCAGTTGAAATACTTTAGGCATTATTAAAGACAGTAAAACCTGCTTTAGGAAACTGAAAATTCCTACCTTTTTGAGTGTATAAATAATTTTTTTAGGAAAAAACTTGGAGCTGCCTTATATAGTAATTCTTGCCCTTTTTCAGAATTATACTTCAGTGTGTAATTGTGATGAACAGAAGAAAAATACCTGGTTACATTGGTATAGTATTATCCATTTATTTACTTCTATTATTTAATACATTTTATTAATTTGATGCAACAGAAAAAACCCCAGATAATTCACAGCATACTTTTATTAATGCAGTGACAACTGGATTATTGAAAAATTACAAATCTTGCATCAACTCAGTTTAAATATTAAATATAATTTTTACTGCTAGCTAATAGCATTCATTTTGCCCCAGTCATTGTTTTTCCCTAACAGGGGTTTATGATTTGAAAATTTGCATATTTTTGAAACTTTAAGGATTTTATCAATAACCGGCTTGGGTCCCTTAATGCCCAGGTTCTCTGCATTTTCCGTGTGAAAATTGTATAATGCCCCTGACACTATGCAAATGAGATGGAGCTACTGTTCAAGTGTTCCAGTTGCATATTGCTTGATGGCAGAGATATACAAAATAAAAACAGGAGACTGAAAGAGGCAGTTCCAACACATACAGTGGTTTATTGCCTTGGGAGCTGAAAACTTTTGCAGGTCTCTGATATACAGGGAAAAACTAGAGCCTTGTAGGAACTTCTAGGCACTGTAAATATAACATTTGTATTGTGAGTTGAGGAAGGGAAAAAAATAAAAAAGAAAAGGAGAAATACAGTTATCCTTGAAGAAAACACACTTGCTAGTCTACTCACTGCTAAAAAAGATAAGACCTTCTTTGCTCTTGTGCTCATTTCTTACGGGACATAGCAAACAATTTTAATATAATATCTCTTACATATGGTAAGTAAAAACAACAAAATGCAAAACTAATCATAAAGCATTTTCAGCTTTATTTCCGCATCTTTTTAATGCCTGTAGTTTCGTTTGAAAAAAAATATCGTACTGCATAACTATCAGAATGAAACTGCAAATCCATTTCTTGTTGAAGTGATGTTCTGATTGGAATCATCTGAAGAGAGTAGTGGCAGTATGCATAGCTGGTGCAGCACCCACTGCAGAGTACCCGTACCACAGTACAAAACCTGTGTGATCCTCTTACAAGCGCTTGCCCTTCCAGGCAGCCCTCTGCTCACTACTAAAGTACATTTTATCACGTGTAAAATGAGCCTACAGCCACATCAGAGACAGTTCTCTGCCTTTATGCGTCAGACTAATTTCATGTGGAGAGCTAAACATGAACAATGTGTGAGGTTTGTAGAAAAGGACTCAAAACATTTCCAAAAGGAATTACAAGACTTTGGTGAAGTATGTTACATTAGCTAGATGGTGCTAAAAGCTACTTATGTGTTGCTTAAGCTAATGCAACCAGAGGCAACAGCATTTTAGGTCAGAGGTGAGAATAAACTGGACCATTTGATTTGACTGTCAGTTTGATGGTTGGGGTTGGAGGGAGGAAGAATAAGTCAGACAAAATAGCTTCAGTGTTCGAAACAGTGGAAAAATACAGTGCTGGGAGATTCAGTGGTTTGCATAGATATAGTTGGCTAAGCAGTGAAAGACCTGAACACCTCTTGAGATTTCAGAGATGTCTAAAATGATAGCTAGGAAGACATAACTGTTTTCACGATGTTGATTGCACCAATCTAGTTTTGGTACTTAGGCACATAATATCATGATCAATTTTCTATCAGAAAAGGATGTACAGAAAATAATCAAATTATTAAAAAAAATCCTTCTGACAGTCAAAGCTGGTGTGTCTTGTATAGGATTGACATGAGTGACAAAAAACAGAAAAAGATTTTTCAAAAAGTTTGGTTATATAGTGTTTCTTCAGGTTAAATTAAAGTAGACAGATAAAACATATCAAAGGAAAATTAAATACTAATTAACTACTATCTTTAATAAATGAAAAGGAAAATCCTGTTTACCTCTCAGTAATGCACACAGCTGCTGTATTATATTCACATATTTATATGTGGATATGAATGTCAACAGTGATGAGAAACAGGCCTATTCACACAGGAGCACATTTTGAATAGCAAGTACTAAAATCTGTTGTGGTATAATCTCACTCCAGTCGGTGCCTTCTTTTTTAAAGAAGAGAGTGCCTCAGGTATGTATTCTTTTGCAGAAATCTGTTTCTATCCAGCAATAGCCTCCGCTATTACTGCTAGCAGCAGCAGCCATCAGTAAATGGTGTGCTTGCATTATCACTCAAATGTTCTGCTCAAGATTCTTTAGTCTTAAGCTAGTCAGACTTCCCAGGCAGAACCGGGTAAAAATCAATCAGTACTACACTAAGTAGTGTACTTCAGGTGGAACTGGTTGGGAATTTTCTGCCATAATATGTCTTTCAATAGAAAAACTAAAATTATGATAGAAAATTGTGCATGAAATCTGCCTGATAGAAGGAACGGGGAGTATGAACTGCATACCCCCTAGGAAAAATTGGAGCAGCTTAGACAGACATAATTCATTTCCAGACTCTTCTCCCCCTAAGAAAAGAGAAATTATTTGGTTCAACAAGCCAAACAGTTCACTCGGCATGGTCCTGATTATAGGAGAGGTTTGTACAAGATCTACTCAAAACCTCCTACTCATAGGAGCAGTAACAAAGTCTCCCACGTGCACTTACAAAGCGTTTAAGCTGTTGCTGCTGGGAGAAGAAGTAGGAGACAGTGGAACATGTCACACTGCTGCCAATAGCATTGTTTCTCAGTGGACTGTGACATAAGACTTAGAGGATGAATTTTGGCCCTTTGGGAAGAATTTCTTCATCAAAAGTTCACTTCCTATTTTCTGTAGGGGAATGGCGATTTTCTTCGTACATGTAATTCAGTATGCACAGTTTTCTGACAACCTGCTATATTATGCTGGTTTAGACATATCTGAAAGTAACATTTTTCCTCCATACATTTTTTAATAATGCCAGAAAACTTGATATAAGTAAATAATTTGTAATAAAAGTCAGCAGATCAAAAGTTATGATTAGCTCTACTTTTCACTGGAAGAGAATGCAGAAAAGCCAAACCAATTCCCCTGTTGGGATTCTCTTTAAACAGCTGTCTTCAATTATGAATTCATCTTTCTCTCTTAGTTTCTCTTTTGCTTGCTTTTTGTTTTCTTTTCTTTTCTCTTCCTCCAAGAATAAAAGAGATGAAAGCAACATTATCTTGTGAAATTGAAAATAACTCACATTCCATTCATGCTGGAATCATGGTCACCTTTTCTACATGTGAAAACACATTGTCCAAAAGAAAAAGCTTATGTTTTAGTAAAATAAGAATTGGGAATCTGTCTGTTGGATAATTCAGGTGCTATACTACCAAAGTTCACACATCAATTGATACCAGTACCATCATTTAGTACCAGTATCTTTGATGGAATTATAATGTAGTTTGGAAATACATTCTGAATATACTGAGAATACCTGATGTCATAGCAAAGAAGGGTTTAATATTCATTTGAAGATCAGTAATTTCTGTCTTACTTTCCTAAAAATGTCCATTGGGTTTTCAGTAGTATTGAGTAGGAAACTATTTAGATAGATTTCAGCAAGCTAGTTTCCAGTTTACGTACAAGGAAATTACAGTCATGATGAGAAGTTTCACCACTGAACAGTGTTATAACAATATCAGATTTATTTAAAGGCTAAGCTCTCTCCTACTGCTGTCTTCCTTCAAAGAAGAACACATATTGCTCATTTCTGAAAGTTCAGCAAAGAGAGCTCGCAGTATTGAAGGGAAAACAGGAAAACATGAGATATTGGAGAAAAGATTTTCAGTACAATCACTTATACTATAAAAGCTTTTTTCCTACTTTTAAACTTTTTTTCACAACATGGTGAATGCGGAGAGAATACATCATCAACTTGATTCCTAGGTTGTCACCTCTGTAGTTCAAATTATGCAGATGAAACTGTCTTTGTAGCTTTATTTTGCCTTACTAGTCAAGAGATGGATAGAAGAGTTCCTTTCTTCTGAACCTTTAATGTTTCTGGGAAAGCAGATGCATCAGGATTCTTCTTCCCATTCACCTCTAAACAAGAATAAACAACTGTTTAGCAGCAAGAGCACTAAGCTGCAGTGTTATACTTTCAAGAGACAAAATGTATTTTCAATCAGTAAAGATTTGGAGCTTCAGCCACACAATCTTTACTTCATTACATTGATCAGTCAGAGTGATACTGGACCACCAATTCTGATTTTATTTCAAACTAACTGTATGTCTCATCAGTTCATTTCTAAGCTTCCTTGAAAAGAGTTTAAACTACACTAATTCTCATGCAGTTTAGAGAAACTAATTAACATCCATATTTGGTATGACAGCACATGAGCAATTGATTTTATTTTTCTGATCTGGAACACTGACAAAGATGTCATCTCTTCTCCATTTCCAGCTGAATGAATGGTATTTAACTGTTTAATTAGGTTAGTAGGTTTAGTCTAGTGATGGCAGCATGTATTTCAGCAGAGGCACTTGTATTTCTTTAGCGGGTTGTGCAACTTGCTCTGCTCCTGAAATTGGACTGGGAGAATTCATTTAAAGTTGGTTTGATTATGTCTAGACTGAACCATAGCCAGTGAAGCATAAAATTATTTTAGAGAAAGTTTTGACATAATAGCTGTCTGGTAAACATTTTTTCACAGTCAAGTTACTTGGCCATGCAGTAATTGCTGTACCAAGAAGGAGCCTCTGTCCTAGTCATATCAGGATTATAAACCCTATAAAACTAATCCGGAACCTGCATACCTGTCTGAATGTGTATCAACAGGATCAAATAAGAGCAAATACTTTCTATGGTGAGGCAAACCTTAGAATGCTGAAAAGGTGAGGGTTCTGCTTTGTACCTGTTCAGTGGGACATTTGGAGGCATAAGGGTGGTGTCCCTATTTGGGAAAGAAGGATGTGTGGCACCAGAATAAGGGATAGAACACATCTGGGGTCAACATCTCAGTTTCTGAAGTCAGCCGATGCAGATGTGGGAAGCACTGCTATGTTTGTCTACAGATTTTCTAGACAGAAGTGGAGGTATATGCAGTCAAAACACATATTTGGCAAACATTAGCTTCATTGTACTTTAAAAAATTGTGCATATGAAAATAAAACTGAGAGTACCTTCAGAAAAAAAAACAAAAAAAAACCCCAAACAAAACAAACAAACAAACAAAAGAACCAAAAAAACCCCCCAACCAAACCAGCATGAAGCTTCCAGGGAACATTAGTCTTCTTTGCCCTGAGCATTCAAGACAATTTGCACATTTGCTTCAAAAACAGCTAGCATTTCTGAGTATACGGCAATTTGTTACCACTATGTAGTAGTTCAGACCATGATGCCAGATATCAGGGTAACCAAGCACAAGCGTTAAAAAATATCTTTGATAACATTTTAGGTGGTAAAAAACGGAAGATGGCCATCAAAATTTAGCTATATGTGCACCCTTTGGGTGTGGCCAAGGAACTAGAAACTTCTGCTCTTGCAGCAGGTGCTGCACCAGACACCACTGCTGTTCATAGGGTCGTAGAGCTAAGTTTAGAAATTCCTGTATTGAAATAAGGCACATTTTCTGAGAAATGATTCTTGAGAGAACAGGTTCACTCTCTCAGTAGCTGAGTTGTTATGTAAAGAAAAATTCACTTTTATCTCAGCAGGGGAATGAAAAGTCATCAGCAACTTAGTAGTTTCCATGGATGCACAAATTTTCTTGTCAGAAACATAGGTTCCTATAATCCAGGAGACTCCTTTCAGCAATTTTTCAGGTTTTGAGAATCATCTGTTTCTTTGTACAAGAATTAGGCTTCAGAGTTTTATGAATCTGTATGTGCTAAAGTGTGCTAAAGTATGTCTGAGGACTGGGCAAAACTCAAGATTTCAATTACAATGTGTTAGTGTTTTTTAAACCACCTAACTGAGAGAACAAAGGAAGAAGCATTTTTATCCCAAAATACATTGCCGTGTAGGCTGATGCGAACATCTCACTCAGTGTGTCAGAAACCTGACTGTCTTGCCAGTTCCAAATTTCTGCAGATGCTGATGGAAAAAGAAATAAACATCTCTGGTACTTTGTACTAAATGGCAGGAAGGAGTTTAATTTTCTCATCTTGAAAGAAGGACTTTGCTGTTACTTTTGAGTAATGGATTATACTCACTGGGGAAATACCTATTTATTATTCTCTCAGTGTCAGAGATACATATAGGCAAATCTCAAAAAACTTTTAAAAAACCCAACAACAAAACAACAAAACCACTCAAAAACATTATGCATGCTTACCGTTTCTGTGGTTGACCTGTTTGTGCAGATCACCATACCTGTCCTTGTCCTCATTTTGTCAGAATTAAATGTTCTGACAGTTGGAGAATATCTTTGAAGTATTCTTGAAGTTGTGGAATAAATTGTGGGTTAGTGGGTTCTGTTCTTAAATTCTCAGACAATATGGGGGGATAAGCATGTACTCAACATTTGATTTCTAGGTGATTCTGAGCTTATTCCTTTCTGAAGAAATATCTTTACTATCAAACTATTAAAGCACACGAATGAGTGTGACAGGAATGTGCAGGATGGAAAGAAAACGAAGATCAGCTCTTATTCGTGAATATGATTATGCACATTGAACTAGAAATGTCTGAGAAAGGAGCATTATACAGTCAAACACCACAAAGCATTGCTAAACAAATTAATTCATTGTATCATTCTTTTGATGAAAGAGAACAGTCACTTAAAGGATCTCAGGGCCCCGAGTACACTGACAGGCTGCAATGGCCCTGACCACCTTAACATAGTACCCCCTCCCTCTCTCTCCATGCAGCCCAAGAGCCCCATATCAACTCAATTCAATTACTCCAGTCTTGGTTTTAGCTATGCTGTAGTTGTACCTGTGCTCATCTGTATTGCCTGCTCATGGTTTGGATGACCTGGACCTGACTTCTTACCTTGCCTAGGGTGATGGTTTCTCTACTGTCAATGCTACCTCTTGCTACCACAAGCTTGGTTCCACTCACTCTGCGCATGCTATGGGACTGCACCATGGTCCAGGCCATCACTGACTTGTCTGTGCTGTTACCCTGGCTCCTAGGCTGCCTCCCCTCATGAAACAGCCCTGTTTCTGTTGCTCCCTGACACATATCTAGATGTGAAAAAAATTTCAATCTGCAATTGCTGCATATTGCTTGCTAAAATGTGAAACTCACACACACACACACAGAAATCATAATCTAAAACTGGTTAATTTCCAGGATTCCATATGAGATTATTGCTAAACTGGCAATTAGTTTTGGGATTTTTCTTCTCAATATTTAAAAAAAAAATTGGAATAGAATAGAATAGGATAGAAATAGAACAGAAATTAGACTAGACTAGACTAGACTAGACTAGACTAGACTAGAATAGAATAGAATAGAATAAATATTTCAGTTGGAAGGGACCTACAGCAGTCATCTAGTCCAACTGTCAGACCAGTTCAGGGCTGACCAAAAGTTACAGCATAGTGTTAAGAGCATTGTCCAAATGCCTCTTAAACACTGACAGGCTTGGGGCATTGACCACCTCTCTAGGAAGCCTGTTCCAGTGTTTGACCACCCTCTCTGTAAAGAAATGCTTCCTAATGTCCAGTCTAAACCTCCCCTGGCACATTTTTGAACCATTCCTACATGTCCTGTCACTGAATACCAGGGAGAAAAGCTCAGCACCTCCCTCTCCACTGGCCCTTCTAAGAAAGCCGTAGAGAACAATGAGGTGTCCTCTCAGCTTCTTTTTCTCCAAACTAGTCAAACCCAGAGTCCTCAGCTGCTCCTCACAGGACATTCCTTCCAGCCCTTTTACCAGGTTTGTTGCCCTCCTCTGGACACATATTAAAGTATCTTTAATATTCAGCAAGACAAAAAAAAAAGGCAGCTTTATAACAAAAAACACCTATTTACATTCTTTCAGATAATGTTTTCCACATATTTTGCCTTCCAGTCAATCTACCAAAATGAAAATAAAATAGATTTCTTCATACTTATTGGAAAGCTATAAAAATCTGTTGTTCAGTATCTTCTTTCCATATATTTCAATGTTGTCCTTTGATACAATGAGGGGGGAAACCATTTTTGGTTATAAGGCTCTGTACAGGTTTTCCTATTTGCTTTCTCACGTGGGTGTTACATCCAATTTCTTTGTCTGAGCGTAAATTCACCATTTTTATTTCTTAAAATATTTCTTTCTGAATTTTCAAATATAAAAAAATATTTATCATCCTATTTGGACCAAATGGATAATGAACATTGCCTTCAGCTGAAACTGAAGACCCATTATTAGATGTGATAAATATGCATTTGCATTTAACAGCTATGAATTTTATTTTAAAAATGATTGCCAGACTGGTTGCTTGTGCATTTTACTAAACATAGATGCAATGTTACAGCTGATTGAACTTGTTTAGATACCCTTGCTAGATCTTGTGTCAATGATGTGAGTTTTTAATCTGGTTCCTTTTCTTTCTTTTTTATCTATTTATTTTTTTAAATGTGTGTTTACAGGATCTTATAATTTGCCCTTCTGCACCTTTCTCTTTTCACCTTTTCTTTTTCAGTTAAGCAGTTTACTAGCTTTACTGGTCTACATCTCAACAACTGGACCTGTTTATCTGCCAGGGAGAGACAGAAGAAACTGGGTGTTGGATAGAGTCTCCTCTTCTCCTCTTTTTTGGCTGAGGCAGATAGATTGCAGTATACAGAAACCTTGATAGTGGTAAATGCAGAAGTAGTATTTAAAATTAGAAAGCTCCTCCACATTCACAGCAGGGAGTACACATAATTGTTAAAAAACAAAGGTATCTTTAATTTTACAGGGTTCACTAGGATTTTTTTATTCAGTGTATTCTTAAATTATTTGAAAATCAACCAACTCAAATAATTAAAGGAATCAGTAGATCCAAATTTTTTTTTTAAGTATACATAGACTACAGTCCTTTTTTCTTTTTTTCTTTTTGTCCAGGTGCTAGAGATAGTGAAAATACTATGATCAATCCAGAAAACAAGAAAAGTATGAGAACAGACTGTCAGACACCTATATAACAGGAACTACTTTCTGCTTCTGATTTAGTTTTGAGGATTTCTGAAAGGTTACAGTGGATGTATTGTTGCTGAAATATTTCAATTATCACTGTCTTACATAGCTTTTACAATTCCCCATATTGTGCTGAAAAACATGCTACATTCACAATGTTCCAAGGACATATAATGAAAAGAGTTGGAATATGATATGACTATATTCCCAAATGTATTAGAAAGCATTAGATTTTACTCATGTACCTTATTGTATCAGATGTAGACAATGCAAGAAATCTGTTGAAACAGAAATTATTTCCATAACATGAATATGCAAATGTAAAGATTATAACAACTGAGTTTTCAAATAACCTGGGTTCTAGCTACATAAATTTTAGTCTCAACTTCAAAGTGAAAGAGCTCCTCAAAGACCAGCTAAACGGACATCACACAAGGTATTTACTTAGCAATTTCTGCTTATAGATAGATCTGAAAGAAATTTCCCTTATCATGGGATATTATCCATGATACACTGTTTGGAATTTTTCTGGAATAACTTTCCTGTTTCCAATAAAGTCATTCTATTTCAAATTTGAAATAAGATTATTCCAAATTAATCAGCATATTCAAAATGCCAGTAATTACTGTGGAGTTAATACTTCTTGTTCAGAAGAGTTCCACCAGTATTTAGCTGCAGGTTTTTACAGCTCTTTGCATGCAGAGTAAGCTGTTGAAAATGAATGCTTCTTCATATTTCTCACTTTACGAAATGAGAACCTCCTAAAGGGCCCTGGCTTCCTCTCTAATTATTTTTGCAGATCGGCAATCCCCACTTTGGCCGAAATCTCACTTCTTGTGTCCCCATGTTGCATCTGTGCAGAACAGCACCTGAAGAAGGAAAACACCCTTTTTTTTTTTTTTTTTCCAATTCAATGCCTACTCTGAGGGGTGTACTGGAGTTCTAGTAAAATCCAAATTTGCCTCACTCTCTACCCTTGAAAAAAATATTCCTTTTTAATGTTTTAAGGAGTCAATCTTGACCTTATTGCTTTGATATATTAATTGCCGCTACCCCTGTGGAAATTACAGTATCGATACATAGTGTGAAGTCATTCCCTCTTCTGAGATTATGTGGAATCTTATTAATGACTATTAACTTATTAAAACAATTTTCAGGTTAGTAAGTCCTTTTGCAGTCCTCGTCATAGAACCTTGTATTTTACATAAAACCCAAATAACTAGCATAAATTTAATCCATTTATATATTTGTGTAGTATGCATCAGCTCAGTAATGCCACGGATTAGTGATAGACAATTCAAAAATGAGCCTGAAGGGGCTTCTATCCCTTTGGTTTTATAGAGGATTTTTTTGATATTTTGCTTCCTAACCTTTGTCCCTTCAGGTAATTCAAGCAACAGAATCAGGACTGGAGGAAAATAAAACTGAGAGGGTTTTCATATAGAAGAATTTAAACTGTATAAATTTTTTAAAAATTGCTTCTAATGTCTTCTGAGTCACACAGATTGAACAAAAGTGCCCGTATGCATCATGATGCTAGTGAAAACATTTTGGTACAACAGACAACCAATATCTGAATGTGAAACATAGACATTGAGGAGACTAAAAGATAATATGAAGTTTTCATATTTTGTTATTATTTATTCTACTTCTTTATAATGTCATTCTTAAGGTTTTCGTTTACTCATCTGTGTCCTTTGCTCTTCTTGACACACTGTAGTAAAAACAAATGCTACGTGATCTCCTATGGCTATTGTGTTTATAACTTGGAGGAAAAGCAAGTCTTCTCCAAAAGCCTCTGAAACAAACAGAAGCGAAATTTAATGCAAAGCTTTTTATTCTTATGGTGACAAGTACTCTCATTTGGTGATTCACTTCATAAAACCTAGATTGAGTGGAGTCATCAAAAAGCCGTGAAAGAGCATCTTAAGCAACCCAAAAAACTATGGAAAGCTTTGGAAACACAAATATAGAAGAAAGAATACTTAGTTTATTTCATTCTATCTGTTACTTAGGAAAGCAATGAGTACTCCTGGGATTTCTTTTGTGAACAGATTATGGGAATTTCTACTAGCTAAATTCTGCCATCCATATTCAATTTTAACAGTTCCCTATGGAATGAGAAGTCACACACAGTGTATTTTACAGTAAAGTTCAATTCACTACATGAGAAATATAGGAATACAAAATTTAAATATACATATATTTATGGCACATCTTTTAAGATTTATTATACTAAATCATAACCCAAATCCCCAGACCCTCATCCTGCATCTTACATACAATACACTTAAATCGAAACACCTTTATTTTAAATTTAAATAGTATTTAAATATTTAGATTTAGTATTAGCGGAATTCTCTGGACATCTCTTGTCTCTTGTTTAAGAGTGTAACAGAAAAGTTACTTCTTCTTCTTCTTGTTTTGAAGAGATTTAATAATTTTTCATTCCTCTTCTGAAGATCAAATGCACCCATTGATAAGGTACCACATTGTCAACAAGCTATACTAATTGCTTTACAATGGGCTGGAAACACAAATATGATCAAAGCATAACATGTTCCTTCATTAACTTCAACCGTTGCAATGAGTAAGCTGCATAGTCAGCTTCAAGAAGAGTAACATTTCATCCTGTTCTAACATGATTTCGCACTGATTTGGTATCAAACACAAAATGCTGTAGAAGCATATTCTGAAATGTGTATTCTTATCAGCCTACTAGTAGTAGTTACTACTACTATTTACTACTTGGGGAAGTCTAGATACGAAATCCTTTGGTTCAAAGGATCCCCAGCCATATGAATACAAATCTGTTCCATACTTATGTGCCCTAATCTGCCAGCTACAACATACTTTAATGCAAGACCATCCTGCTGTGTAGGAAGAAATGAAAGTTTCTTAGAAATAGAGGAAAAGAAAGGAAAGACGTGATTCTACAGAAAAATGTTTGCTGTTGAGTGGGAAAAACGTTCAGTTCCGGCTCCTGTTCACACCATATTTTTCTCTTTTGTATCCCTTGGTAATTTCAAATTATAGATAGATAGATAGATAGATAGACAGACAGACAGACAGACAGACAGATAGATAGATAGATAGATGGATAGATATGAAGTTCCCTTAATCCAGTTTCAATAAATGACAACATTATGAAAACTGTGATATCTCAAAGAATCTTGGTTCTTTGTGGCATAATTCAGTAATTTCATCAGGACAGAACTACACGGAAGATCATTGGGAACAGCAGAATTTCTTGATAATGCTTTGATGTGGAATATGGAAACTTCAAATCTTTATTGGTATAATTTCCATTAAGTATGAACAACAGAGCATTAAGAAATAGCAGAAAAAATATTTAGGTATCCACAGCATCCGGTTCCTTAAGTTTTATAGGAGAGTGAGTTTCATTGGGAGGTATCAGTACCATACAATACTGTCTTCAAAACAAAATCTGAATCTTTTTGCTTGTTATTCTCATTTCTTAGCAAACTCTGTAAACAAAATCCTATAAGTGAAGTGAGATGTTTTAGCAGCAAGAGGCATTGTTTTCTTTTTCTTGGGACTAATTTTTAACCTGAATTTTGAAATTGTGCCAGCAGTTTACTGAGTATTGTCTTCTTTGCTGAAAGCATATGTATATGCACAGACAAGAATATACCCCACATGTATCATAATGGTGAATTTATAATGCTGGTGGACTGGTACAGAGGTCAGTGACCATACCTTTCATGGGCTCTCGGGGCAGTGAGCTACAAAGATCATGGCTAGAGTCATAGCTACTTTTTAAAACATAGCTTGACAGATTTGTACTTCTAGTTGCACATGATCATTATGAAAAAGATAGGATCAAGTTCTGTTCTTAACTTCATCCTGTATGCAGTTTAGTATTTAGACATTACAAATTGATTTAAATCAATAAAAACTAAAACTTTTCTGTGCAATAAAAATCCTGTGAATATCATCAGACTATTAGCTATTTATCATGTAAAAAAAGAATCATTCATTTACTAAGAGAGAACCAATAGTTTTATTTCTACCTCAAAATATATTTTTTTTATTTTAAAAGATTAATTTTTAGTAAAGTCATTTCTCATATCATTTATTTAGCTTCTGGCAACCTTCACTTTATTTGGTTTAGTTTTGTATGTAATTAAACAATTCCCGATGTTTATGTCAACCTCCATTGACTGACTTCATCAAAAGTATTCTGGTTTTCAATGGTATCTTATATTAATTTAATGCTTCAGTTTTTAAATAAGGGTACTAATTAACTATCCACGAGAAAGATGTTAGTTGATTCAATAATTTCAGCTTTTAAAAAAGACTAAATACTATCCCAAAATGAGGTATCCTATTGTAAGTTATGCTGACAATATCCCTTGACAAATAGCTGACAGGTGCCAAATCAGATTTGCAAAACATTTTTGTTTAGCTGCTCAGCATTCTATCTCTTGGGAATTCACAACTGCAGATAACATTAAATCTGACACATCAAATATCTAATTTTGTTCTGCATTGCAACAAATTACTTTTTTTAAAGCTAACAAAAAATTCTGTTTCAGGCAATTAAAACATTTTCAGTGAGTTGTCAGGATGCAAAAATATCTTTGTTGTCATGTGACAAATTTCATACACAGCTTGGGTTGATAAACTATTAAACATACAGAAAATAAGTAGGTTTGCATTTTATAAAAACATTATCATATAAGTTGGGTGTTCTTGAATCCTAGGTGAACATAACTAATGGGGAAAAAAGTTCCATCTCTTGGTCTCTAGTTCCCTTAAAAATAAGAAATTGCAGGTAAATATATAGGACGAAAATTACAAGACAGTAAGCATGCACAGAAAAGGAGAAAAAAAACCTGAAGGGAGGCTCTGGACCAATTTTATAGATAAACTTTCTAAGATTTAGAAATGTTTAAGCTAAATTTTCATGCATAGCAAACTAAAAAAAGATGAACATTTAATATGTTCAGCAATTAATATGAGTAATAATTACAGGCCTAATACTCTTAATTAGTTTGGCCAAATTCAATTTAAAAAGCAGTCTAAGCATATTCCCATGTTTTCATCATGACATCTGGGGAAAAAAAAAGTTCAGTGTGAGTAATAACATGTAATCTGATCCCAGAACAATGATACCTCAGTAGGTGCATTAGAAATAGTCTTCTGACAGAAGCTTTCTTTCTCTACAAGTGATATTTTCCTCCTTCTTCCTCATTATTATTTTGTCTCTCTCTTTTCCTCAATTATGAGCTTCATTTTGCTTTGTATTTGTCGTTTCATTTTTTCTGCAAAGAGAATGTGACTTTTTGTCTGCTAAACACTATGAAAAAATGACTGAACTATATATATGAACAATAATACTTTTCAAAGGTCTGTATTTCTGTTATTTTTTAGATGCAAGTTAAAGGCCCTAACAGCCCCTTGAAATTCTCCCCTAAAAGTACCATACCAGTAGCTGAACTTGTTAACTCTAAAATATACTGTGTGGTAAGATGGTTTCCTGAAACAACTTAAATTTTTCAGGTTCAGTGACTATGGACATTGATCAAAACACGATTACTTTTTGATAGCTAGAAGCTTGGAGATATATGGAGTATTCTTATACAATTTGATTTTCCTTGCCTGGAAAACCAGATGGTTCCTTCAGATTTAAGACAGATTGAGTCAGGATTTAGGAATTAATAAGAGGAAGCAGGGCTTAATTTCCAACATACTATGGCAGTAAATTTGAATTCAATAGAGTTGTGGGAGATTCTCTCTCAATAAAGGATTTAATGGAAGATGTCAAAGTGATAGGCCAAGTCAGATGTTAGGCAATTACTGTAAATGATAGATTAATAGGAATAAAATGCTGCTCATTGTCTCCTTGTGCCACAAAACAAGCAAGAAAGAGACACTTTCAAGCTGAAGTGGAATACAAAGCTTTCCCAGCAAATGTAATGCCTTAGCTATGCCATAGTCCCCGTGATGTTTATTGCTCTCCCCTTATTCATCAGTGCTGTAGCCCTGTCATAGAAGGTCACCAAATTCGTCAGGCTTGACTTGCCCTTGGTGAAGCCATGTTGGCTGCCACTGATCACCTCCTTATTTTCCATGTGCTTTATCAGAGTTTCCAGGAGGATCTGCTCCATGCTCATGCCCCATTTTGCTGGGCATAGAGGCGAGACTGACTGACCTATAATTCCTTCAGTCTTCCTTTTTTTTGCTATTGGAAATGTGACTTATGTTTCCCCTTTCCCAGTCATTGGCAACTTCAACAGACTGCCTCAGCAGTAATTAATCCTTTTCCTTTGGCACATATCAACAAAAAAAAAAAAAAAAACAAAAAACAAAAACAAAAAAAAAAAGAATCCTTCCTATATGATCCTATAATCCTTCATATTTGATGCTCACACTTGCAATACACACTCCTTCACTAAACTTTACATCTTTTAGCTATACAGCTCATTCCTGAACTTCAGCAAATCCTTGCTGTTGATCATCAAAAGGATGACACTGCATTTACATCAAAGTCTTTGAAGAAGCTCCTTAACAAGGGAACTTTGACTCACTTTTCAAGCTTTATTCTAGAATACCTTATGAAAATGCATAAAGACTTTCACAATGAGACAAATGAAATTAATAAAATACCAAAATGACCTTTAGTACCAAATTGAAATGGCTTGATATTTTGTAAAATAATGTACCATCAAAAAAGTTAGCAAGGAATGCTCTATACAAGCCCTAGAACAAATAGCAATACTACATATAGTTTCCAAACAAAATCAACATTGGGTATTAACCAATGAAATATTCAATACAGTATTAAAAAACAGGAATAAATGTTTGAATTAGAGCTGTACCTGAAGGGTTTTTAAATTATTATGTAGCTATAACTACAACAATGATACAACAACAACAAAACAAAGACCATCACAAGATTTTTTCAAGCATGGAGTCCTTTTGCAAGCAGACTGGCTTAAATAATTGTTTGCTGAAGCCTATTGAATGTTAAAACACATAAGGAGAGCATTTAGTGTGTGAGGAGTGCAACCCATGTTTTAGTGCTATGTAGCGGCTCTTAGAATTCCTATTCTGCAAGGCCTATCCCACTTCAGGGAAAATGGAAGCTAGTTGGAAAATTACAAGTTGAGAACTCTTACCAAAAAAACCTCCAAACTAGGAAAAGGATGAACCAGAATCTCTTATCACTTTACAGTTAAGGTGATTCATTAACACAATTTATGAATGAACATCAGATTATCCATTTAACTTCCTTTTGTAAACTATTAAGATGGAATACCTTTGTCTCAATATTGTTTCATAAATCATGAAACACCCTTGCTCTTCATCACACATTGGCTTATTAATACTTTTTTTCTTATAGTAAAAGGGAAAAAAAAGTTTACTTCATATATTTGTTAATTCCTTACCACACAGAAACTGTAGCATATTAACGATAACATGGCACTTTCTGATGAGTTTGTACATTAAGTATTTACAAAGACTATATATATTGAAGCCAGAATTATAGATGTAAACTTTAATTGGAAAAACACAGCTTATTTAGGTTAGAGGAAAAAACAGGAGTGAGGATTTTTTTTTTTTTTGGTCATACTACTTTTCTAAGATTAATCACAAAGTTTTGCTTATTGCAGTAAGAGCAAGAAGGCCAAACCCAAATACCCGTTAAAATCTCAAAAATTAATGTATAATCTCTTTGATATTAGAGCTAGAAATGTTTTACAAATCTGATAGTATCCAAAACTTTACACAAATTCCCTCTTAAGAACAACAGTATCCAGAACATTATGCAAGTTGTTTAACTCTTAAGAACAATAAATGTAATTGAGTTACATTTTATGTTTATGGTTCAATTTTTTTATAAATTTATATTTTCATATTATCTGCAGCATTTTATATCCATGTCATTTTCCTCTTCTGTATAAATTCATCAGAGAATTTTATTACATTTTGTCTGTATCAATTATAGACATTTATAATGACATAAGACATAGATATATATGTATCATTTGTTCATGAGAAAAAAATGTAATTATTAAGGGCCATTTTACAGATAATGAATTTAGGACCACAACAACACTTGTGCAATGCGGTGTTTGGATGTCTTTGCCTTTGTAAGTCTTGCTTTTCCTTGGTGCTGGATACGCAGATATTCAGCATATTATATTGTGGCATTCAAAGACAATATAATTGAAATCTCTACAGAAGGAGTTTATTTTGGATGTAACATATCTAGTGCAAGATTGGAATCTAAAGTAGAATTATGAATGGCAAGAATTTTTAGTTTTGAAAAAATCAACACTAAAGTGGGGGAAAAATAGATACATCCTTTTCTCAACATGACAGAAAGCACTCAAGAGAGATGTACTTTCCTAAAAAGGCTGGTAGGTGTTTTTCCTAACATGAGGAAATGGCTTAAAAAAATCTTAATGTTCCTTCCAATATAAGGTCCAGTAAGTTGAACCACATTCAACTTAAAAACAGAACAACCCCCTGAAATGGATCGTTCAGCTGACACTCAGAACAGTCCCTGCAATTCTTTGGGGAAATCAGGCATATGTTTGCCCTAGGGAAAATCAATTCATATTCTGAATATGTCATATTTACAGCATTTTTGATCCCAGCTAACCTAATAAAGGTATGTTGTTAACCTGCATAACTGGATTTAGGGAAGCGGCAACTTAAAAGTGAGAAAAGCAGAATATATCAGTGGCTCAAGTTATTTAAGACACCTGCCAAAAAATGAAGTTTATATAAAAAAGACTTTTGTAGCATAGAAACATGGATATTCACAGGCCACATTTTATCATTATACAGTTGTCCTCTGGGAGTGGAAGTGACCCAGCTATAAATGTGCCTGTTGCTTCAGTCTCAGGACGGGCACACAGATTACTCTGTTCTGTGGGATCCCACAACAAGTGGTCCTTTGCAGAATGCTACCATTTCAGCACAGAGTTTCATTTCCTGGCAAGAAAGTGAGGAGCTCAGTGAAATACTGATCTTCTGAAAGGGTAAGGTACTTCTGGAACTCTCTTGCAAACAGCTCTGTTCCTCTACTCACGTGACATAAATAGGAACATAAACCTTCTTTTTTATTTTTTTCTTTTCTTCAGAATAGTTCAGAAAGCACAACCTCCTTCTGAGAAACAGACAGTACAAAATGGTTTCGACTTACTTTTCGCAGCCCATGAGGCAAATTCTGGTTGTCAGGAAGCAGTAATTATATTGCTATTCATAACCATCTCAGCTTTGTCCAGTAATTCTCTACATACTTCTTGTTCTTAAATTTATTAATAGCTTTTTCTGGTTTATTTTTAAAGGGCTTTTTAAGGGCTTTTGGCTTTACAGAGCTCAGAACTGGTCTGAATTCTTAAAACATATTATTTAATAAACTCTTTAAATGAAACATTGTTTGTATATTCAGTAAGTTCAAGCTAGAATTTTAACTGGTAAGAAGCAGTAATGATTTTGATTTCTTCAGAAAATACCAGTGAATACAATAAACATAAAAGATAGAAAAACTTTTTGTTCAAATTTTCCTATCATAGACATTTCATAATATTTATTACAAAGAAAATAATAAAAAATACTGTAACAGAATAATATTCCTACAGTTTTAGGAATGTTTCAGTAACGTTGCAGGCAGATTTAGTGGAATAAAACTTCTCCATGCCAAAGACTTTATCTCTAGCTGAAGTCTCTCCTCATAAAGGAAATTATGGAAAGCTCTCTAAAATATCATACATTCGGAACATCAGAGTCACACATAACAAGGAGAAGGAAGATGACCCTTTGTGGTATTTTGATTCAGGAGTTTTAAAAGTGAAGACTAAAAAAACCCATCCCAATGTATTTTAATTCTTAAAGCTTCAAGGTATAAACTAACCTTTAATTAATACAATTAGGAAGGCTTCCCTGCAAGCATGTTCCTTCATAACCACTTATTTGGTAAATATTTTTTTCTGAGCTCTTTTTGGCCTGTTACACAATCAACTATGTATTGGATTAGATGTGGGACCAATTTAATCCTAAATGGTGTCTCTAAGGATTTAATGAACTGCTCATTAACCACTTTCACCTGGTGAAATATGGATGTCCCCATCCCATCCTGCACAGAGAGCAAAAATCCTACATATTTAGCTTGCTAGTTGTTCATTTATAAGTTCAATATCCTTCTGTTTTCTGTCCAAATGAATGACTTACATATCAAAGTTACCAACAAATCATAAAGATATTATTTTGATAAGAAACTTTCCTCAGAAGTCTCACATGAATTCTCAAGTGAAAAAACCTGTGAAAGGGGTTTACTTACATAGCTTAGTGGAAAAGTACTATGTTTACTTTTGTTGTATTTCAATTTCCAGGGTTTATTTTTTACTTAGTTTCCAACAGATAAAAGCAAATTTTACTTTTGGAACTCACAGTGTGAAACTCAACCAAGTTTCGTACCAGAAATTTCTCCATTGTGTTGAGATAAAGTTCCTTTCTGAAAGCAAATGAGCCCAAGGAATTCACAGCACGAACAGTAAGCGTCTAACAAAGGAAAGTGGCTGTTTTCCAAGGCAGCCCTCCCCAAGTAAGACCTCTCACTTTAGTAACAGTCACCTTTGGACCATGGCTTGAGGGAGAGAAGGGAAGATAACTAAAATCCATCATTGCAGTGTAATCAGGTGTGTGCCTACACTTGACCAGTGTAAAGAACTTCAGGGATGTAAGTCTGACAGTAGATACAGGAGAAGAAAATTTTTAAAAAGAAGAAGATACTGAAAGAGTACAGCGTATGGAACAGAGTAAGAGTAGAGAAAGGAATCAGGGCTAACCTGTACAGAATGGAGATAAAAAGGTTAAAAGTTGCTAAATCTTTCTTGCTTTCTATACATGTATAATTCTTCAAACCTCTCCAAAGTACTTCTTGCTGTCTGATTCTAATCATCATAGTGCTGACAGTTCTTTTTTTGATTGATCTTCACTAAGTCAACAATATCCTCAAATAATGTCAGACTCTTCTCTCATACAACCATAGCTACTATGCTAAGAGAGGATTGAGTACTGTTGCATTTTGATTAAGTAGTCATTCTTACTTTACAGGGGCACAGTTTTTATCTATAATCACATGGAATAAATGATGGAAACTATGTTAACTCCCTAAGTTCAATTTAAAGATAGGGCATCAGCTGTTGAGAAACATTTCTTTAGGACTACCATAAGAAATTTTCTAAAGTACTAATGGACCTCAAAACCGAAGTGAGTAAACTTTGTTTAGTTTCTGTTTGTTCACTCTAAAATGTGCACTTAGAATATTATTGCTTCTAGCTTGCTGCAAGTGTTTTCTCATATTATCGTATATAAAAGTGAATTACAGGTAAGCTTATTCCATTTTATTTACATTTATTTCCATTACGCAGCAAAACCATAATCTGCATTTTTGTCAATATTTAATGCACAATAATTTCCCTAACATTGAAACTCTTATCTTTTACACCACAAAAAGAAACAGTTTCTAAAACATGTACCTCAAGTGCATTTCTCCTGGCTACAATTTTACCTTGATGTGCTCTATGCCTCTCATTCTACTTCTCTGCCTGCAAGACACATCAGTTGAGTAATGACCAAAGTGGTTTACTCTATACCAATCAATAAATCTTTTAAAATTGTCTTTCTAAAATTTTCCTGTGAAAGGCACTTCTCTTCATTAAAATGTTTGGCTAAACATAACCGTTATCATTTCATTTTTTAAAAGTGTCAGAACTAGGCTCTTGTATCCTTATCCAGATACCAAAGAAATTATTCTTGTTTTCATACATGCTGAGTACTCAATAAATAAGAGCAGACAGAATCTGATGGTAGCTCAGCATGTTGGAAAACATTAAACCACTGGTTAGGAATTTTTACAGCCATTTAAGTTTACTTTTGCCATTCAGAAAAAATAATCCGTAGGATACGGGACTAAGTAGAGAGTAAGTGGTCTTGTTTATGACTTCTATGTTTAACATTTATGACTAGGTAAATATTTTTTGCCATTGATATAGTGATTGTAAAATGGATTCAGAATTGGTGTTTATGTTTAATTCAAGGAATATTATCAATATGATAACTATGTAATATTTACACTCTTACACCTGAAGATTTCTAGAGGTGTATTGTTTCATCATAAAAGGTATCTGAATGGCTTATGGAACTCAAAGAGAACAGAGGCTGAGCTTTTCTGCTGAGGAAAAATCAAAACAATTAGTTTCTTTGAAAATTAGGAAATGGCAATCCATCCCGTACCATTGGAGCGTGTAAAGTCAAGTAAGCGTAACCATATTCTAACAGTTGAATAATATATTCTTGGCTGTGAGATCAAAAAGATCAGGATTTTTCAAATACCATATTGAGTCACAGGAAAAAAGGAGCCTTTTACTTAAGGTAGATCAATCCCGCCTTAGTAGTCAGCCGTATATGCAGTTATTTTGATTCCCTTTATTTACTGGGCATGAAAAAAACCCTCACAGCGTTCTATAATAAACAAGGCTATTTAACCAGCTCAATTGCATTTCAGGAATCTGTGGCAGTGCGTTTCCAAGTTTCATCATTGGTATACAATCTGGATCTTTGAAATTATTTTTGGTATCTAGGAAACTATGTTATTCTGCAGAGTATAAATAATAAGTAAAAATCACTATGTAGTACAGAAATTGTATTTGATGATTCCTGAAATTGTTAAATATCCAGGGCAGTTCTATTTTGAACACAAATATATAGAGATATTTAAGACAGATTTTTTTCTGGTGGAAAATAATAAAAATCGTAACTTCTGTTCAGAACCTATCTGTCTCAATGACAGAAGAAAGGCAAAGCAATTTCTTTCATTAGCCCACTTGTCCTCCTCTATTTGATGCAATTCTTGTCTCTAGTTTCAGAGTTATACTGTTAAAATTGTTTTCTATTTAGCAAGGAATTATTACCACTCTTCATCATCTTTGAAAGGTCAAGGAGAACAGGAGAGGTGCCTGAGGACTGGAAGAAAGCCAATGTCATACCAGTCTTGAAAAAGGGCAAGAAAGAGGACCGAGGAAATTACAGATCAGTCAGCCTCACCTTCATCCCTGAGAAACTGATGGAACAGCTCATCCTGGATGTCATGTCTAAGCATGTAGAAAAAAAGAAGGTTATCAAGAGCAGTCAACATGGATTCACCAAGGGGAAATCATGCTTGACCAATACGATAGCTTTTGATGATGGCATGACTGGCTGAGCAGTGGATGTTTTCTATCCTGACTTCAGCAAGGTTTTTGACACTGTCTCCCACAACATTCGCATGGGTAAGCATAGGAAGTGTGGATTAGACGAATGGACAGTGGGGTGGACTGAGAACTGGCTGAATGGCAGAGGATGTGATCAGCGGCGCAGAGTTTAGCCGGAGGCCTGTAAATAGTGGTGTTCCCCACGGGTCAGTACTGGGTCCAATCTTGTTCATCATATTCATCAGTGACCTGGATGAAGGTACAGAGTGTACCCTCAGCAAGTTTGCTGATGACACAAACTTGGGAGGAGTGGCTGACATACTGGAAGGCTGCGTCACCATTCAGAGAGACCTGGTCAGGCTGGAGAGCTGGGCAGAGAGAAACGTAATGAAGCTCAACAAAGGCAATTATGGGGTCCTGCACCTGGGGAGGAATAACCCCATGCACCAGTACAGATTGGGGGCTGACCTGCTGGAAGGCAGCTCTGTGGAAAGGTACGTGGGAGTCTTGGTGGACAACAAGATGATCATGAGCCAGCAATGTGCCCTTATGGCCAAGAAGGCTAGTGGTATCCTGGGGCACATTAAAAAGACCGTGACCAGCAGGTCAAGGGAGGACATCCTTCCCCTTTACCCTGCCCTGGTGAGGCCACAACTAGAGTCCTGTGTCCAGTTCTGGGATCCCCAGTTGAAGAAAGACAGGGAACTGCTGGAGAGGGTACAGTGAAGGGCTACAAAGATGATCAGGGGACTGGAACATCTTTCTTATGAGGCTGGGAGACCTGGGTCTGTTTAGCCTGGAGAAGAGAAGCCGGAGAAGGGATCTCATCAGTGCTTATAAGTATCTAAAGGATACTAAGTCAAGAGGATGCAGCCAGATTCTTTTCAGTGGTGCCCAGTGATAGGACAAGAGGCAATAAGCTAGGACACAGGAAATTCCATCTCAACATGAGGAAAAGCCTTTTTGCTTTGAGGGTGAGAGAGCACTGGAACAGGTTGCTCAGTGAGGTGGTGGAGTCTCCTTCTCTGGAGATATTAAAAACTTGCTTGGATGCAGTCTTGTCCAGCCTTTTCTAGGTGAATGTGCTCTGTCAGGAGGATTGGACTAGGCAAACTAGGCAATCTCCAGAGGTCCCTTCCAACCCCTACTAGTCTGTGGTTCTATGATTAGTTATCAAGGCTGAGGGATGTACTGTAACTAGGATAGTCATCTGGGATACAGAGTTAGTTTTTCTTGTAAGAATGATCTGTAATTCATTTAACTGAAATAAATTAACTACTTTTACAGCTGAAACTATATATAAATTTCTATACTATCACAGGACACTGTCCTGGACCATTAAATTAAAAAAAAAAAAAAATCATGCACACATTCCTAAACATTCCCCGTGCCTTCTCTGCAGTTCAGCACCACTTTCAAATATCCATGAAACATGAACTGTTTCAAGAAATACTAAGAATTTCAGCAGAAGGGGTCAAAAGTTGCTATGTCATGGATAAAAGTGAAGAGGAATTACTGTCAAGAGTTTAGTGTTTAATTCTTAGAAAAAGGCACCATTTTAGAAAAATGTGTATTTGATATTTCTTCTCCATCAATGAGCTCATTGCTAATCTCAGGTGTTTGCATTTCCTAGACCTCCTTATCTGTTGTTTTGGCAGCTCCTGTGAAAGGTTTTACAAGAGGTGCTGAATCCCACAAACATCAGGTCCAGGATTCCACCTGCCGAGTTCTGAAGCCCAGCCTGGTGCACCCTGCAACCTGGGGATCTCTGTGTATTAGAAATAACGGACCTAGGTTTGGTAAGCTTCGGAAGAATATTGTAGGCATGGAGAGAATAATGTTTGTGCTGTGAAAAGCAGTTGGACAGTAATTACAGATCAAGTAGAAGCTGAAAATTAGGAAGCCCAAAGCTATAAAATAGGGTGTAGTTGGGCAAATTAAATACACAACATATATACATTTGGACACTTACTACACATTTTTCATAATTTTTCTTCTTGTTTGCCTTTTCAGTTTAGACTGTAAATCATCAAACATGAAGGAATTTTATAGCACTTGGCTTCCCATGTACTTATACAGATGTATTTTTTGTTTGCCTAGCTAAACTCATGCAGTAAAAATGTAAAATAATGCAAATACTCCATAAAAAATACAAATAATACAAAGAACTTATTTTATTTTTTCCTCCCTGTTCCTTGAAGTGTTTCAGACAAGTTTTTCTTCAGATATTGCAAAAGGGAATTCATGGAAGAGTATGAAAAATAAGTTTTCTTACATATACACTTTGCTTTTTCTGTAATGCTTATCAAATGGTAAATGCTGTATGAACATTTAGAAGATAGACTTTCCCTTTCAGAAAGCTTATCTTTTTCTATTTTGCTGCCTATTGCAGATACGTATTTGACATGTGTAAACAAGTTTAGAAAAACAGTAATTGTAAGAAAGAATTTGAATTGTAGTCATTCATCTATGAGGTTTGTTTTGAGATTTTACTCATGGGGATTCCACAATGTAAGTATCTGGCACTTAATGAGAAAAGTTAAATAAGAAGTCTTTTTTAAGGAATCTGCATATTATTTATTCCCACTGGATGAAACAGTACTGGTGACAAACTTGCCTTTTTTTTTTTTCCTTGGATTTTCCATTTTAGAGTTTAGATTCTGCTTTAAAACACATCAAGTAGAAAATTAAATCAGTATTATACACCAATTATTCCAAAAGCTTTATTTTTCACCAATAGACAAACAATTATCTCATCACTGCTGTGGTTTCAACAGTGTCAGAATTTATTTAATGCAGGCACAACTATGTGTGTGATTTGTTCTGCCTCCTGTAAATTTGCCTGCCTTGAATGTTGCACTGTTGCAGTTTCAGCAGTGAAGCCCAAACTACAGAATTTAACTCTGTCTCTGATATTCATGCATTATTGCAGTGATGTGCCACTGAATAGTCACATTTTTTCACTTTTTTTGTTACTGGCAAAATTTCAAATATAAAGAATACAAAGTCATCTTGGTGTATTGTCTTTAAAAAAGATTTGTCCTCATATGAAATTCTGCTTAATAAACAGCTTTAGTCAATTATTCAAACGTTCATAACAATATAGATCTCAATCTGACTAGCCTTACTCACAGGACACTGATAAAGTTATTTCTGAAAATAAAGTGGGCAAAATAAATTTCTAGATAATATGTTTGGGATTTCTGCCATACATGTTACCTTAGCTTTTTCATATTTTACTTCAGCTTCTTTTAATATGGACATTATGGACTTTACTCTGGTGCTTCAGAAAGGCAAACCAGAAAAACTCAGGCTCAAGATGTGTACATACATTAAGTACAAGTATATACACAAGTACTTTATGTCATTGATATGTTAAAATGTAGAACTTGCTGAATTATCCTGAAATACATATTCATCATATTTGTTGTGCTGTTTGTTAGACATGTTTTAATTAATAAGATAATAACAAAGTTAATTTGAAACAAGACAGTAAATTTGGTAATATAACACAAAATTTAATATTTGGTAATAAATTTTCATTATACTGTAATTACAATTGAAATGAATGCAGATAAAGTAACTGACGTTAATTAAGATTAGTTTAATTTCAATTTAATCTCATGATCAGAAAGAGAATTCAAGGTGCAAGAAAAAAGCCTGAGGAAAGAGGGAGATGCAGGAAAATGAAAATCGAGTAGCTAGGAGTGAAAAGATTTGAAATTCAAAGGAAGAGTCTGGCTGTCTTCTTATTTATATGAGTATATACCATGGTAACTACGCAAAGGCAGCAGAGCATGCTTGTAAAACCTACAAGGATCAGAGCAGAATCAGAACTAGACATTTTTGTGAATATCAATTCTTAAATTATCTCTCAGAACTATTTCAGCTTTCAAACTAGAATGAAATTTTGCCTCTATTTGTACCCTTAGAAACTTATTTATAACAGCAGCCTTTGGCATTGTTTTAAATCAAAGAAATGCTACTAGTGTCCTTTACTGGGGGAACTGTTACTGGTAGACATTCTCATTTAACAAATTTTGCAAAATTACATTTATTTACAAGATCTTCTGTCACACATTACTGATTTCGCACAACATGAGAATTATTATTATTTTTTTAAAAAACATCTCTTAAACAACAGCATAGTATAGCATAGCATAGATCAGACCAATTCTATTCTGACTGACAAATTCACGGTTGAACAAAAGTTAAAGCATGTTGTTAAGGCCACTGCTCAAATGCCTCTTAAACACTGACAGGCTTGGGGCATTGACCAGGTCTGTGGGAAGCCTGTTCCAGTACTTCACCACCCTCTTGGTAAAGAAATGCCTTGTGATGTCCAGTCTACACATCCTCTTGCAGTTTTGTACTATTGCCACATGTCCTGTCACTGGATACGCACGACAAGAGACCTGCCTCTCCCTCTCCACTTTACCTCTGGAAACTGTAGACAGCAATGAGGTGTTTTCTCCAAACTAGACAAGCCTTAGTCACTCCTCACAGGATGTGCCTTCCAACCCTTTCACCAGCTTTGTTGGTCTCGTCTGGACGCGTTCAAGGACCTTAACATCATTCTTAAATGTTAAGTACTCCACGCAGTATTCAAAGTTAGGCTGCACCAGTGCTGAATACAGCTGAATACATAGCTGTTTATGCATAAAAGATAGATTTAAACTAACTAAAGCTTACAAATATTCTTCATGTAGAAGCTTCAGTGATTTCAGGAAGTGCTGAAATGTTTTAAGAGAGTCTGCCTTCTGTGTGATTAAAATGAATATTCTCAATCACTGTTAAATGTTTCAGGAGGGTTTTTAATTGTTTCTCTTTAACTGTAGATATAGAAATTTGGGGGTGGGGTGGGGGGGTGTCCTCCATTTTTCCAAATATCTTAATCTTTGATAGGAATTTCACTTATTCCATTTTTTTGTTGCAAATAGAAGTATCTTTGTATTATGCAATTGGAACTAACTGTAGCTAATACTGTATTTCTACTTAGTCTCCAAGATGTTTACTGAACTTGCTGGAGTGTTGTTACCTGCTGTTCACGGAGGAATGCCTGAGAATAATAACCAGGAGAAGAAAGCCAAGTATCTGCACTACCATGTGCAGACACATCAAGCCTGAGATAGTCTTCCAGTGACCTCCATTGACTAGTGGAGGTAGACGTGTCCTTAATCATGTAATTCTCCAGATAGTGCCAATTCATGCAGAGAGGTATCAAAGTAATTAATATCCTCTGCAAAAAACAAGTTAAAATGTCATATCTTGCAGGAATGAGGAGAGTCATAGAGAGTCTGTTGCTCTGTAATGAAAGCCCTACACAGTCAACTAATGGCTTTTCAAAGATGCAAACCTGGCTGTAAACTGGCGTTACAGTGTTGATGGATAAGGGGAGAGCAATAGACATCATGTACCTGGACTTGTACCTGTCAATGCAAACCATTGACACAGTCCCACACTACACCCTTGTCTCTAAATTGGAGAGACATGGATCTGACTGATCAACCACCCAGTGGATGAGGAACTGGCTGGAAGTTTACACTCAAAGAGTTGTGGTCAACAGCTCAATGTCCAAGGGAAATCAGTGACAAATGGCATTCCTCAGGGGTTGGTACGGGAAGCAGTACTACTTAACATCTTTGTTGGTGACATGGATGTTGTGACTGAGTGCACCCTCAGCAGGTTTGCCGATGACATCAAGTTGTGTGGTGTGGTTGACACTCTGGAGGGAAGGGATGTCATCCACAGGGACCACAAAAGGACTGAGAGGTGGACCCATGCCAAACTCATGAAGTTCAACAAGGCCAAGTGCAAGATCGTGCACCTGGGTCAGGCAATCCCATGAACGAATACAAGCTGGGCAGAGAATGGATCAAGAGCAACCCTGAGGAGAGGGACGTGGGGGTATTGAGAAGCTCAACGTGAGTCAACATCATGTGAGTGAGTACATTAATTCTTAGCGTGTTAATCTGGCACCCCCAATCATTTGCCATACCTGCTAGGCAATAAGTAACTGTATGCTCATGCATTATATACAGAGGAAGCATTTGTCATCTACCAAAACCTAACTACCTCTGCCCTCAATATTGACTGAGAAATGGGTTTGTTTTGCATCATTCTATCTCGGGGTCATTGAAACAGGCATCAGTTTCCATAGTCTCACATACACTGTTCACATGTAGCTCATATATCCCACGTATCCCCCTGAATTGTGCCTCTGTGTGTGGGAAAGAAGGATTCATCTCACATAATTCAGTCGTAAAAGTCAGTGTTTCAAATTAGCCACCCCAGGTTATTTTTATAGTAATAGGATGAAAAAAGAGTCTCACAGGGTAAATCAACTCATTACAAAGCACACTTCTGAAAAAAATTTGTGTGATTTACTGTCTGGAGAAGCCTTCTCCATTGATCAAAAAAGGACACTAGAAGACAAGATTAGAAGTAGAGGATTAGAAGTCTAAATGACAACCACCTAATATAAGATGAGTAATACCTTGGGAGCATTAGACAAGTGGACGAATCAAAGAATCAGGAATTGGAGATCAGGCATGAATTCTAACCCAAGCTACTCAGACAGTGTAAATGCTGCCCTTGTCATTCAATGGCAGTGGGAGAAAACATGAGCATTTGATTATTGGTGGGAATAGTGTTAGAGCATGAAAATCTTCAGCTGCGGGTTCCTCAGCACTGGCATTTTAATTATGCTCTCGAAGTTCTCAACATCTTACACTCTAATAAATTTTTCTGTCATAAATAAAATTGTAGATAAACCTATGTATATATGTAACACCTCTCTTTCTAAAACTCATGCACACACACAGCTAACTGTAATTAAAATGAAAGTTCCCACTTGCTCTTAGTTTTAGCAAAATTAAACAATAGTTCACCAGGAATCCCTAAAAATACAACACACTGTGTCTTTAGAAAACAGTATAAAATATACTCAGTCCACAATTTTATGACAGCTAATAAAATATAATTTAATAGCTTTTCTAAATGTAGAAAAAATAATTAAATTCTAATGAAGTTGCTTGGTTTGTATTTTCTAACCAGACAGTTGCAACTCATAAAAAGGAACTACCATAAGAACATAATTATCAAAATTATTGTAGGAATATTGAGAAGTATAATAGACTGTTCAAAGGGATGATATTGAATTCTTTCACTTTGGCTACTCCTTGGAAAAATATTGCAAACATACTGCCATTATATGTTAAATCTTCAGATAAAAACTCATTTAAATATTTCCAATATTTGTATGAGGCTTTTTTTTTTAATATTAAGCTAGGTGATTGAGAAGCAAATATTTTTCACAGAAAATAAAAAATATATTATTTTAATTTCTTCTGTATTTTTTTGAAGCTTAGATTATATTTCAACTTTGTTATGGTTTAACCCAAGCCGGCAGCTAAGTTCCTAAGCCCCACACAGATGTTCTGTCACTGCCCCCACAACAGGAGCAGAGAGAGAATGAGAAGGGTAAACATGAGAAAGCTTGTGAGTTGAGGCAAGGTAGTTTAGTAGGTAAAGAAAAAGCTGCATGAAAATCCAGAGCAAAATAAGGAATTTATTCACTGTTTCTGATCAACGGACAGGTGTTAAACCATCTGCAGGAAATCAGGGCACCATCATGCCATAACGGTTACTTGGGAAGGCAAGCACCTTAGGGGCAAACGTCATCCACTTTGTCTCCCAGTTTTTATTGTTGAGCATGATGTTGTATGGTGTGGGATAACCCTTTGATCAGTTGGGGTCAGCTGTCCCAGTTGTCTCCCCTCCCAACTCCTTGTGCACCCCCAGCCTACTTGCAGGTGAGGCAGTGTGGAAAGCAGAGAAGGCCTTGACGCTGTGTAAGAACTGTTCAGCAATAACTAAAACATCCTGGTGTTAGCAACGCTGTTTTGATCACCAGTCAAAAACATAGCACCATATGAGTTACTGTGAAGAAAATTAACTCTATCCCAAAACTTCTGTATGTAAAGAATTGTCAGTTAAACTTAACCTTCTCTTTAAGATTTATTTACACTTAAATTTCACAAATTATTTTGTGATTATACACCTTTTGTCTTGAAATACTGGTACACTCTAGGATTAGTAAATATTCTAAAGCTTATTTTTAAAAATCTATTTCTGTTATGACAACTGATATGCTATGGTAAAGTTAAAAAAAAAAAGATGCTTTTCGTGGAACTATATTATAAAAAAAGAATTAGTGTAAAGCACTAGCTTTACAGGAAAGGTGTGTTCTGTTGCTTTTTTGGCTTGGTTTGGTTTATTTTGGCTTTACAATGTCCTGGTCAGAACTTATTTTGATCTCAGTGTTGTTCTCAGAAACAATGGTTTGGATATCTGCTCTAGGGTAAAGAATTAACTTCTTCCTCCAAGTCCACTTTGTAATACACTGTTGTATTTCTGACTAGCCATGACTTTTGAGATAGGAAAATGAAATTGCCTGCTCCCTGATATTTCTTTCTCTGTAAAGGTTTAAGCTGTAATCCTGAAAACATGATTTGGGCAAGGAGAAGTCAGTAGGATACATAAGTATTATTTTCAGTAGTTTTGCATACATACTGGAGTATTTATTTTTAGAACATATTATTCATATAAAATCATGACACCAAATACGCCACTCAGCTTGCCAATATTTGTCTTTGTCTGATTCTTTCTGTTTTTCTGGTTTTAATCTAAAAATGTGATTGAACAGAAGTTAAAGGCTGCCTGCCCCATACTTCTGGCCGTCACTTATGTCTATTTTGTTAATAAAGTAGTTACACTAATAAACCCAGAAATTTTTGTTTTCAGCATGCTATAAAGGTTCAAAAGCACCCATGATGCCAAAAATCTTAAGAACCATTAGCATCTACCTTCTAAAATGGTCTGAAACCTTACTAAAGAGAATTAAATGATGGGAGATCATGGGTAGTCATAATATTTTTCATTGTATAGTAATACGTGCCTCCTTGTGCATGTAAATTATTGTGGGGATACTTGCATGGCCTGTCTTTGGTGAAAAGTCTGCATAACTGCAGCTGTTATGATAGGAATATCAGTGTAGCTAGTGTGGGGCCAGGACACCCAAAACTGTCTAAGGATACATTTCACCCCAAATGATCATGTTAAAAAGGGTTATGCCAACTGGATTGAAGAGTAACCAGGGAATTACAATGGGATTTTTAAATCTAAGAAAGAAAGCACAAGCTTGAGAAGTACAGAAGCAGCATGGAGATTTGCACCAGATGGGAGACAGAGCAGGTAACAGAGCATGGTCCCATGCTGGCCACAAACCCTGTTAGAGGTCAGGCAGAGCAGATTCATTTATGTGCGTGTGTGTGCGCGTGCACATTTGTGTGTGTAACCCACTTAGCCTTTGCAGGGAGATGTGCATGCTACTCAGAAGGGGAGCAGGATGGGCACTTCTGGGGATTAGTTATAGAGGGGTGTTTAGAGTTTTCTTGTCATATAAATTAGTATTTTGCAAGCATCTAGTACTGCAGTTTATTTGTTATACTGCTGACGTTGATCTGCACTGCCAGTTAATTACATGTCTTTGATAAATTAATAAACCACTTTATTTCAATCCATTTCAAATTAAAATCTTCTTCTTTAGCTACTTCTGGTAAGAATACAGACTAGAACACTGAATTGACAAGTTTGGTTGCTGTATTCATTAGTGGCAAACAGTCAATGACACAAAATATGTATAATCATGTTACATTACTTGAAGGGATCAGCCACTAAAATTGATAAAATTTAGATGGAAATTGCTTAGCTGTTCTTATTTTACTGAAGGAATTATAATCTGGAATTTTGGTTTCCTCGCTGTCATGCTGTTAAATGCTACAGTGAAAAGCTAAGCATTCCATCAGCCAAAGCACAATTTCATAAAGTGAAATATTTTTCAAAGCACTTCTGAAAAAAAATTTCTTATTTCCTAGCACCTTTTGGCTCTATGATGAATTTGAATTAATAAGTAATAATACATATGTTCCCAGATATTTTATCACCTCAAGTTCTCAGATGTTCTTTGAATTAAACAAAACAGCAGTGAGATTTTTCTAGAACAATTTTACAGATATGTATGTGTCATACCTTTCTGTATAAAAACAACTTTGGAATATTTTTGTTTTTAAATTGTTTTTGAAAGGTTGATCATAAGATAACAAGCTGCTTCACCTCAAAATGTACATAGCTTAAAATACTTATTTTGCTTCATAAACAGTGCAGTTCTTATCTGGGTATCAGCTATAAATACTTTAGCATTTACAATCCATTAACATGTTTCTTGCAGTGTGATTCTCTCTTCCTATAGCACGTATATATTTCCATGTACTGGATCACTTTTTCTGTTGGTTAGATTACAGAAAAAATAGATACTAAATTTACTATCCATACATAAAACTAATAAGGACTTGCAACTTGGTCACATCCAATATTTGTTTCACAACCAGGAATTTATCACCATTTTAATTTTTAATACTGTGCTTTTGGGTTTGTTTGGGTGGATTTTTTTTTTTTTAAAGTACAGTGTATATCTCTGGTAACTTATTTCAGGTCTAAAGCAAATCCATTCATAACCACTATTTGTTATCCTTGTTTCTCAACAGAAGAGCCCCTATTGAAAACATTATTAAACCTCTTTTGCATTCTGCATACAAAGAAGTGTGCATCTTACATGTTAAAACTTTGGACGTGGAAACATTGCCAAATTCCTCCTTATAATATTCACTAGTTTATGAAGTGTATTTTTCCCCCTCTTTCTGTCTTGATAGCAGTGTGCATTAGTGCATTAGTGAGAAATAACCTCTCAGTTATAAAAATGTCTTAGCTTTGTTTTATCAAGATATAGTTTTCAAAATGTCCATGCATTGGGTCTTTAAAATAATATCTATTACATATGCTATAACTAAAGTAAAACTAGCAAAACTGAAATTTAGCCTGTCCTTAGACTTTTATTTAAATAATGGTGTTACACTGGTCACTTTCCTGTCTTTCAGGATGTTGCATGTACTAAATGGGCATGCTAAAAGGCCAATAAAAGTCCACTTGATATTCCTCTAGTTAGTCAGAAGCCTCATTTGTGCTATCTATCTAGTCATATTACCACACAAAACAGCACATGGTGTTACATTTACTTTAACAGTTCCTGTTCTGATATTTGAAGAGCACTATTTTATTTTCCTATGAAGCACTCCCACAAAGAACAACTATCCATCTACCTGCCCAGCGTTACAGACCTGCTCAAACTGCAAATAGCTTACAGAATGTGGCTCAAGAACTCTTCAATTAGGACTCAGTTTAGTTTTGTAGAAAATGTGCCACGTATGGCAGTAACTCCTATCCAGTGTTTCTCAGTGATCTGATACATTCTTGTGAGGCATAATGCAGGCAAACCCATTAGACACAAAGCAATAACCCCTCATGTAACATTTAATAAAAATTGTTTATGGTAGAGTCTATCAAACTTGAAACATATGCCTTATCCTGATCCAAATCAATCAATATTTTTGTAATAGTCCAGAAAATAGATTGTATGAACTGAAGATATACAGGTGGGCTAGAATCAGTTTATTCCCTGATTATGATGATTATCAGCAGGTATAACATCAGTAATACTTACTACTACATGCACCATTGTGATACCACTTATTTTAAGACAATAAAATAATCAAGATCATAACCACTACACATTAAGCAATGTAAGACTAACCTGTTCTACTCCATTTCTACTATTTTAGTGTAAAGTTTCCTGTCACAGGTGTCTAAGCATTGGTATAAAGGTAACACTTTTATCATCAGCAAAGAACAAAACAAACTCAGCAATGGACATGAGGGGAGAGAGGTGCTTACAGTACCTTGTGTTTTCATTGACTCACGACCTGTTCCATAGATGTTGTCACAGGAAAGCTACGGACACATCTAGGTTGTTAAACTTATCACTTCCAGGGCCTGTTCTCTAGCCCCAAACATAGCTGGCACAAGCTGACTGCGGCTGCATTCTTAAAGTGCTTTAGCACCTATGACATTGTCCACATGAAAACTATTGGTATGGAATGATGCCTGCCCCATGCCCAAGTCCTAATCTCTGCTTGGAAGAACACTGGTTGTCCTGGCCCAAAGCTGTGCTGGAGGACATTCTAACATTTAAAATATAAATAATTTTTTGAATTCCAGTATCCTTGCCTGTGACTCGCCGTTATTTAATTTACTACCATATGTATAGCCAAATCCTTAGGAGTCTGCTGTTGTTTTCCACCTCCATAGAAAATGAAAATTAAGATGCAGTGTTACGCAGGATTTGATTACTTCTATCCTGTGCTCCTCAGATGTCTCAAGCCAAGGGTATGCTCTCTCACCTTTCACTGCTGGCAGAGTTCCTTTGTAGTGCCGTGGGTTTTGCCATTGCACTGCTCAAACAGAGGGAGGAAACTGTTCCTGCCCCTGGTCTCCAGGAATGTTTCTCACCTCCTCTACTTTTCTCATTGTTCAAAACTCCATTTCAGCATGTAAATCTCGGTTAAAGAACAGTCTTTGTTCTGAGATATCTGTAAAGTTATAAGAGAAAAAAATATGCGCTTAACTGTAAGGTTATAATTTTAGAATTTGCAAGCTCACAATGGTTGTTAGTGAAATTCAGGGAAATCACAAGTTTGACTTAGGTGGCCATACTTTGCGATCAATGTTTGTGTTTTAAAATATCAGCAGTTTCTGCTAATGTCCCCTGTTGTTTTCCATTGATATTATCCTTCTAGTATACAATCTAATCAATTATTTGTACTGGTTTTTTTGTTCTATAAGAGAGACACAGATCTATATATTTAAAAAAACAAAAAAGCCTAATGCGATTATAATGAGAGGATAAATTTTATTCTGACTTAAACTTTCCAAAACTCAGTTCAAAGTTGGACTGATCAATACCAAAACATAACTGGCAAGTTGTAAACATCTGTCTGCAAACCAAGAACATTGTCTTTATGTCATTAAGGGAATATATGAATGAAGTACTCCTGTGAATTCATATTTCAAGTTTCTTATTAACTTGAGAATTTTAAAATTTTTATTAACTTGAGAATTTTAAAATTAGGGTTAAAATTAAAACTGTTCTGTATGACTGAGCCAGTGTTTATGCAGTAGCTTAAAATTTCCAGTGCCTTTTGCTACTAAAAACTAGCTCATTACCTGTTACATTGGTTTACTTCTGGATTTGAAAATTGTCTGAGCTCATTTATATTGGACAGTGAAGAACAGAAAAAATTCTTCACTGCTTTCCTTATTCAGACGACATTAACGACCTCTGAAGATGACAGCTGCCTCATAGCTTACCAAGAAATGAAGTATGAGAATGATCAATCAAAGGGAATGAGATAAGGTAGGGAAAAGGAAAGGACTTACAAAATTGTTCATTTGTTAGTTTGTTTCAGTGCCTTCAGCTTTAGTTTTGGAGTCTGGAAGAGCAAATTTCTGTGTTAAAAAGATGTCCAGTTAATTAGGTACTGACTATTGTTACTGAAAAATACAGTTGAAATACAACGCATGTTAAGACAACGTATAATTATTTTCTATCTTAAGCCAGTGCAGGGACATCTTTCCATAACTTTATCTATGTGTCATCCCTTTCCAGATCTAAAATGTTACCAAAAATTTAAAAAACTACAAGAGGAAGGGAAGAAAAGAAGAAAAAAAAAAATCCTTATAAAAAAGAATTAGATACGACTAATGAACAATCTGATTTTAGTTTTTTTTTTTGTCGAGTTTTCACTGATGTATCTACCAGACTGATCTACATTTGGAAAAACGAAACATATCTAATTCCCAGCAAAAGTAGTGAATCCTGGCTTACACTTTCATCAATAACAACATGGATGACCAAATTACTTCAGTTGATGACTAGTAAATCCTGTGAGCAGTCAATCTGAGCAGTTACTTATCACTGAAGTTATGAAATTGTACAGTACAGACTTCCCATTTAAATACAATATTTAAGAACGCATGTCTTAAAAGAACATTATCATTGTCAATATTTTTTGAACATTAAGACCTATAAAATGAAGAGAAAACATAAATTCCACAGTAATCAGAAACATTTTCATAAATCCCACAGTAATCAGAAACATTTTCTGTAGCATAGGTTTTTAACCATTCTCTAACATTCTGGTGAACAGAGTTTCAGCAAGGATTTCTTTACAGATATCCGTTATTTTCAAATTTGAAGGAAGGTTTGAATGTTTTCCCAAAAGGAGATGAAGATAGAAGAACACTTAATTAACAGCTTATTTTATGATTTTAAAAACTCATTGGCCAATTTCTTTTTGCTAGTAAATACTTCTAGTTTAGGTTTGCTTTAATTGGGATTTTTTGTTCAATTTGTTTGTGTTTGGGTTTGTTTGTAAATACAAGTTATCTTGGCATAAAAGATAAATAACTTATCCAGTTTGGCTTTCTGAGTTAAAGAGGCCCACCTCTCCTTAGTATCTTGGGCAAGATACTTTTTCTAAGAGCCGAGCTAAAAAGTCTGCATAGCAATATCATTGTGTTTAAAGAAGAAACCACCTCCTCTGGAGCTAACATGGAAATATCTGACATAAAGGTAATCATACAGTTGATCTCTGGCCATGGACATGATGAACCTCTGAGTGCACTTCTTTCTCAAAAAAATAATTTTTTCTTTGTGGTCAACATGCTTCACTGGGCAACTTATTGCTGCTTTCTATATGCTAGATGAGAGAGTGGCACTGATGTTTGTGCTTGAAGAAAATGAAACTGTTACCACTCCATGGAGTCCTCTTGATCTTCCTTCTAAAACTCTAAGAGATCTTTTTAGCTTTAGAAGCCAGTGTTCACTGAAAAACAAACAAACAAACAACCAAACTTTAGTCCTCAGAGTGTTAAGAGCCTTTTGGATGGACAAGAATTTTAAAAAATTCAGGCTCATTATAGGACTAAAGTACATTCAGTTAACCAAAGAACTAATAAAAAAATAATGCTGGATTTAAATGAAACAACTAGAGTTTGGGTTTAGGATAAGATGCTCTCAAACACAATTTCAGGAAGTACAGAAATTTCTTGAAACAAAATGATAATGATATTTTATTCTTAGTTTACTGTTGTCAACATATACTCCGTTCAATTAACATTTTCTTAGCACATCATAGAAAGCACACCGTGAAAACTGTGTAGTAAATTTGTAAAACTAGTTGATTAAAAGAGTTTTCCACAAAATTACTGCAAATACACGGAATTTTCCTAGATTTAAGCTGCTTAAATTGATTTGTAGCTTGTCCAAAAACAGCTGTATTACAATACAAAAAGTGAGATTTATAATAATAAGGTGTCACTATTCAAACAAATAAAGCTGAACATTGCAATAATGTTCAATTAATGATAATATACATTTTTCCATAGTTCTAAGAGTTCTCTGTTAAGGCTTGAGTTGTGTGAGAAAACCCAAATCTTAAGTTAAAAGTTTAAGAAGGACTAGAAGAAGTAAAGGCAGCAAATCTACTACTGTTTTCCTTTAAAATTTCAGGGGTACCTATTAAACTAGATGTACAGTTTGAAACATTCTGTAGTCTTGTAATTGTCTCAATCCTGCATAGAAAACTGCCAGCAATCACTCAGCATATGGGATTACTATGGCAGTCCATATGCTTTGTAACAGTTGGTGTTCAAATGAAAATTTGCAGAGTCAAATAAGAAGGTGGCCCAGCCAACAAAGCCTAATTACTAGCAGTTACAACAAGCTGCCGGCTCCAACTCAAAATATTTTCCTGTCAGTTTGTTTTTTTAGACTGAATTGTATTAACCTGTTTTACAGCTTAAAAAAATGTACTGACAACATGGACCTGTATTTGTACAATAAATTTAAGACCCAATAAGCTTGACTTGATATGCTACAGATGATTTGAAGGAGGACATTTGTCCTGTGTTGTTTATCTTAGCCACGCTTTATAAAGTATCTGTAGTATAGGCTTGTCAATATGCCTTCATGTGATTAACAGCATTGTGGTTCTGGAAAAGCATTGGCTGAGTTGTAAACTCAAAGCTTGCTGATGTTCCATGCTACAAAATGCTTCAAGCACAAAAGGTCCAATTCACTTCCATCTCAAATCTCTCCGTTTCAGTCTTTTTTCTGACACTTTTCTTCTTCTGTTTGCTATATGTTTCTAAAAAGCTGTCCTGGAATCCTTCTGATAGACTTTCTTGCTCATTTAAAGCTATGTACCTTACTCTTTAAACTCAAATCACTGCTAAACTTTTGAAGTAGTTCTCTTGATCATTCCTGCACTTACGTTTGCATGACAGTATTCTCTGGATAGATCTACACTAAAAACTTAGTGTGCAGGATATTGGTTTTGTGGTGTTTGGTTGTTTTTTCTTTTTTTGTTGGTTGGTTTTGAGGGTTTTCTTTGTGGTTTTTTTGTTTGGTTGGTTGGTTGGTTGGTTTTTGTGGGGGTTTACGAGGGTTTTGTTTGGTTTTTTTCTGGAAATCTGCCTTGCCTTTTAGTGCCTTACAATGTTCCATAGACTGCAACTGATGCGTTCAAAGCAGTTTTCTTCCTGGTGGAAGTGAAATTTAAGTCATGCAAAAGCATCATATAGAGCAATGTAATGTGGACACATTAACTCCGTCCTCCAGTTAGCTCTCTGTGCATGTACCTGAGACAAGCGACTACTGTGAACCTGATTTCAACAGGCACAATGTGAAGTACAGTCCTAGAAATGTAATAAAACACATTAAAGGGAGCTTCAGTCTATCTATATTTGCGCTGCAGCAGTTGGTAATGTAGAAGTTCACTCTGAACATACAGATTGGATTCCCTTCAGCACAAGGTAACCTAGGAGATGGACCAGGAGAAGAACCCAAACAGCTAATGGGTATCTGAGTAAGGGACCAGGCAAGACTCCAAAACAGAATCCTCTCAATGAATTCAGGCATGCTCAACCGTTTCATTCTACAGATCTGTTCCTATTATAATTTTCTGTTTGCTAAGAAAAATATAACTGTAGTCTCACAGACCTCCACCTAAACCATTGGCACAATAGGGTCCTTCTATCTCAGTCAGCAAATCAAGTTCTCTATTTCAGGAGTTACTCTCAATTTTCTTTACAACTGATAAAGAGAGGATGATTCAGGTGCCTGTCTCTACTGAGAGTAAGGGGAGCTTTAGTTAAATACGTTCTCAAATAATCCACCTTGTTTAGATGCCTAAAGTAAGCCAGAATGAACCCAAGCTAATGAAGGCTCATTTGGAGACAATATAGTAGACAAGCAAAAAACATAGTTTAAAGGAAGGATTTTTCTTTAGGTGGAGAAACTCTCAAGTAATTGAAGGCAGGCTTAAGAAGAGGTTTGAAAAATGTTGCGGAGTTGCCAAAGGTCCTCTTCTGAGTCCCTTTTATGTACTACTATTACTTTTACTGATAATGATAATAGGGTTCCTGTATGCGACAGTTTCTAACCTTGTGTAAAGCCCCTCTACTGTATAAGTAGTCTAAGACTCTCTGGCTCTTGAGTGGACAAGAAAATAAACACCAAAAAGGTCAAAGCTAACAAGAAAGTAAACAAAAACTTTCAAATAGTTCAACCCTTAATCAGAAGGCAATGAAGGTAGATAATCCAGCCTGCAGCACTGACAACTTCTAATCAACAGTTCTTCCATGAGGTGTGAGGTGCTTTCTTAGATACAGGAACTATAAGTAATGAATCATAAGACATTGCCCTCAGGCAAGCGTACATATATTTAGGACAAAAATGTACTCAGGAAATCAAAACCTAACATAGGCTTATCCTGTTGCCACACTGCTATGCATCAATAAATCAATCTTTAAACATTTCAAATAAACTTTGCTTTCCTTGCTACTAAAAATGAACATTTTCACCAGAAGTTCTACTAGAGTTGGGATGAGGTCACTAATCCCTAAAAAGGATCAAGTTCTATAGCTAGAATAAAAAAGAATTATAAAAATTGGAAACTGGTGTGGATGCATTACATAATCATGGGGTAATATTTTTGGTTTTAAATATACATCTAGCATTTATTAGTAAGAATTTTCCAGGCGTCTTCCAAGTACTATCTGTGAGTCTTGTTTTCTAACATATAATATGTGGTAATGTCTTTGTATGAAATAAAAAATACAGCATAGACATAAATTGTATTGGATCAGATCAGAGTCGTTGCCACAGAGAAGTGATTAACAAAGTTTATTAAACAGCCTGTGAGATGAGTTTACCATATTAGATTCTAACTTGAGGAATATAGCAACTGTATTTATGGATTAAAATAAGAAACCACAAAAACTAGCAGTATCTGGAATGTCTACACTTGAAATGGGAGGGAAAATATTCCATGGTAATCCATTTTTAAACTCAAACTTCATATGTGACAGACCAGAGGTTATAGAAGAATGTGGCTTAGGGATATGTAAATAACTCCACATTTCACTTTTCAGTAAGCCTGGTACAGATTTCAGGGTATATGAAAGTACCAGGCAGTTGGAGTAATGTCAGCAGTTTTCTGGCAAAAATAAAATGTGGCAACACACATCTCTCCTCTGTGATTATTCTATTGGAAGTCAAATGTGTCAAATTGCAGAGGCAGAAGAACATTCAGCTTTGAACAGTACCAAAGTATTTTGTTTTTTTCTTATACGTTCTACAAAGAGGCACGGAAGCAACAACAGGAAAAAACTGTTTAATTCTCCCATGCTTAGTTGGGGGTTATAAATATTGATACTGAAGTTCATGTGTTTGAAAAAGATCTCTGTTTATGTCTCATACCAAGAATAGCACTGGGTAGTTGCAGTTAGTTTTTTAAAGACCAAAATCTAAGTCTTTGTGCAAAAGCATCCCTATTTGTTTATTTTTCCATTCATTTCTTTGTAATAAATAGCATCCAAGTGGATTCCAAAGGTATGGTAAAGCTGTGCTTTACCATCTCAGTTTTCTCTATTCTCCTTTCATGAGCATAACTAGCCTTTGAAGAGATAACTAGTGAAAATTTTCATTACTCCTTCCCCTCAAAAAGACATAAAAAGCTCTATTACTTTTCCTAATCTGTTCCAGTCATCTGAGACACCTCAGCCCTGGCATTTATCCTGTCAACAGTTGCAAGTATATCAATAAATAATAGATATTTATGGTTTAACTGTCTCATCTCAAATCATTGCATGTTATACAAGTTTTGCAAGCCAGATTGTTTCTGTTTTACACTGCACATCTGAAGTCCAAAATCAAGTCCTAGCCAGATTTAAATACACCAAATACATCTTTGGCTTCACAGGATGTTTTAAATTGCATCTGTCTCCACCAAACCGCCCTCCCATTGTTTCAAACAAATTCACTGTTAGAATTTCACTGAAGTTGAATAAAACATAATGGGTAATGTGTGTAAGAAGTTAAATCACAACACACCACAGTTGTCCTTTTCTGGCTTAATTTATTTCTTATGACCAAGCTGTATTCCCTAAGAAAATTTGCACCTTTGTCACTGGCTCCTTGTCATTCTTCTTTTGTGGTGACCAACTATGTAAGACTGCTTCATCAGAAGATGGTGGAAAAAAAGAAAAATCGCATCTGAATTCACCTTTATTTCTATGAGATTTTTATTGTATACAAATAAACTTGTACTTAATATAAGTTTATAAATCTTTTTATTGTGTGATGAACATCTGATTTCAGGTTTTTTAATATTAAATAGCATGAGGACAATGAATTCTCATACTTCAGGGCATAAACTCCACTAACTGTGATTAGGAAGAACAAAATTCTAGTAGCCCTTCACTACTGATTTACAAGGCACATAATTTAGATGCGTTTTGTTTTCCTTCACAGTAACAACTTGTTTTATTACCAGAGAGGCCTAAACCTGGTGAGAGCTCTATATATTTATGGGAAGATGCAGACTCCTGAAATAATTTATTATGCAGAGAAAAAGGAAAAGCAAATGGAGGATGTCAGAATGAAATAAGAGAATCAGGTGGTCATACTGGAACTTGATGAGTGTCTTGGGATGAAAGCTGATTTTAATACAGGGTTGCTAGACCAATCACAGGTCTGGAATTCCAATTTCTTAAAAATGGAATAGTTTCAGTGTGAAACTACATTGCCACATTTGGNCCTATATATCAGAAAAGACCAACAAAATTTTTGTTTGAGGAAGCTGGAGATGATAGCCTCTATGCCTTTTTTGCTGTAACGCACCCTGGAAATAAGACTTATGGTCCTCATTTTCAGGAAGTGGTAAGAGTGGTTTGCTCCTGCAGGGAAGGCAAACTGGTAGCCAAGATCAAGCTTGTGACAGCAAGGCAAAAAAAAGCATTAACCTCATTAGCAAAAGGTGCAGTCCCACAGTACCCAAGCAGGAAGAGCTGAGCAGGTCCAAGGTCAAACCAAGAAAACAAGACAACAAGGCAAGGTCAGGATCATCAAAATGCATACCTGCAATGTAGCTCAAGCCAGGACCAAAACCCAGGGCCCAAGCTTTAATGCAGCTCCTGAACCAAAGAACAGAAGCCCCAGGAAGGCTGTTTTTCACAATTTGTTGGTTTTAGAGAACTCTGATGTAAGCTTGCTAAGCTGAAATGTATCAGGGCTGATCTTGAGCACAAGCAATTTGTGTTCAAGCTCAGCCCTGATACAGTGCAGCTGGTGCACCCAGGCACCTGATATTCATTTGCTTCTCATTTCTCCTCACAGTTTTCAGGCCTAGAGTGAAAAAAGTAGATAAGTCTACAGTTTAGGGGAGATCAAATAGTAAATACTAGTGAAAAAAATTCTCAAGAAATTACCAGAAAAGGAGAGGACCAAGGAAGACAGTCACAAAATGAGCAGAATTATGGACAGTACAAGTGAAGATAAGGATGACTTAAAAGAAAGTCCTTACAAACCTAGATTATATAAATTGAAGGCAGAGTTATTCTTGATAATGTGGAATATGAAACTGCTGTCGAACAGGGATGTGTGTAACTCCATGATCGTGCATCGTACTGCAGTTTGACGTTGTGACTAAAACAGTGTTGATAACACACCAATTTTTTAATAGTTGCTGAAGACTGTTAGCATTGCCTCAAGGTCTTTTCCCCAACTCTGCCGTTCCCAGCAAGTAGGTTGAGTGTCTACAAGGAAGCTGGGAGGAGACGCAAACAGGTCAAGAGGCTATTCCATACCGTAGGCTGTCATGATCAGCAATAAAAGTTCAGGGAGAGGAGGAGCAAGTGGGAAAGCTCACAGTTATGGTGTTTATCTTTCCAAATAACTGATAGATGTGATGAAGCCCTGTTTCCCTGGAAATGGTTAAACATCTGCCTGCAAATGGGAATAGTGAATGAACTCCAGTTTTGCTTTGCTTGCACATGTTGCTTTGCTTTACTTATTAAATTTTCTTTATCCTGACCCACAAGTTTTCTTGTTTTGCCCTTCCAATTCTCTTCCCCATTATGTTGTGGGGACGTAAATGAGCAGCTGGGCTGGGGCTTAACTGCTGGCCAGAGTCAACATACCACAACACTAGAAATAACCTTAGACACCAGATGGCTGATAAACCTGTAGCAGCCCAGTGATACCCCTGCATTTAATAAAAGAGATTAATAAACTGTTCCACAACTGTTTACAACACTTGCAAAGTACAGAATGCAATGCTTGCATGCATACTATTCATCCTACCAACCATTCTACCTTAATGTCTAAAGTATTACAGGATAAAGTAATTTTCTGAGTTTGAAGGCTAGTGAATATGAAAAACACTTTTTTTTTTTCTGTATCAATCTTGCTTGGTACAGGTACACTGATCACATATGCTTCTTTCAAAAACTAATGTGCAAAATCATAAACACAAGTGTCTATTTTATTGATGTGCTTAAATTAAGCATTAACAGAAAACAAAGACTCCAAAATTCCATAAAAAAATGCTGTAGTTTAGCATCCACAATTAAAATTCACATACCATAAACAAATTAGTTTACAGGCACACAAAGAAGTCACATTTTGTAACTGCGTAACTAACTCTTTATCAACCACAGTGGTCCAATATCATGTAGTTAAGAATGTAGGTCTCATTCTTTCCTCATTATGAGTAAAACTTTTCTCTCCAAGTAGATGTTCTGTATTTTCTATTGTACAATAGTTTAACACATCATTCCCTTTTCTAATTTATCTACTCATCATCACAGTATTTTGTAAATCTTGGTTGAACTTCACAATGAATCAGCTTCACCTGACAAGTTCTAACACTTTAGGTTCTAAGATGATATGAAAAATAAATGATGTTTTAAATCTATATTACTCTATAATCTATATTAGATTAGTGGTAGCAGAACCCAAGAAGAAGACATTTTATTCCATTTGAATAAGGTTTTTTTGCACAGCTTTGCATCTTTCAAAATTATCTGTATCTTATGAGACACTCACTAGATTGATTTCCTCTTAACCTGCCTTGTAGATATAAAAACAGTAAAATTTTTCTGTTTAAAGATCAGTCATTTTTCTTAAGATATTTTAGAATTTTTTTTTGCTTATGGTAATTTCTCTCATCTGCTCCTTCAGTTCCTTCTTCTCTGCCTTCTCACCTGTCTCTTCTTCATTTGACTAGATCTTAGCTCCATTAAATCCAAACAGCATGGCATGGATCAAAAAGTCAGATTACCAGAATTAACTCAAACCATTAAATTATTCACTCAAGTTTATTAGTATTCTTCCTTGCCCTTAATTAAGATATAACATCAATATCTAAAATTATGTTGATTGCATTTCAAGTAATTTCAAGCTTTCTATATGAGGTATTTCATGCTTTTATTGCATAGCAAAGGGTCACTTGAAACTTCTTCAGTTAGTCTGCTGGAACCATCAGCACATTGATTCAATGAACTAAGGTAGGCAACATGTCTGAGCTTGGCAACCCTTTATAATAGCATTCAGCTTGTTCGATCAGTATTTCTCCTTAAAAAAAAATAAATCTAAAGATAGTTAATTTCTTTTGGCTTCACTATTATTTACATGAAAAATAAAGCCTTTGTATTTATGTAGCACTTATTTTAAAAAAACCCAAAAACTATATACATAAACATCTCGTGATTCGTGTCTAGCATTTCGAGTCCCAAATCTTTTTCCTTTCCTCCCTCCTTGATACAATATTTAGATTTTTACAGTATAAAAGTAAATTAAATCAAAAAGTGTGAAAAATCACTTGAGAGTTAAAACAGTAAGATAATTCTAAACAATTAGCTAACATATTGCTTTAATGGAATTTAAGAAGGGAGAAGCACTACTTCATGATTTAGGACCTAAGATGTCAATATCTACTTAGAAAACAAATAGAAGAAATATGATAGATCACAAAAAGAATCCTAGAACTTTATATGGAGTGTTTTATAGACAGGTATGGAGATTATAGACAAAAGCCATACTGTGTCCTTCACAGTTAAGGCTTCAGACCATAAGGACTGTCCAAAAACTGCACAAAGTCTAAGGAAGCGGCCACACAGTGATCAAAGGGCAATTTTCCATTTTATAAAACAAGCATTAGGGTCAGTAACATGAATAAAGGATTTCTGAAGAGAAACTTGAATACCTGAAAGAGTTTCATTCTACCTTTGTTTAAAAAACAGTAATCTAAATATATGACCATTTGGTGAAGCCTTAAAATTGTTGTATTTCCAAAGTTTGCAGTTATTTTGAGCTGTTCCACAGTAACGTTTAATTTATCCTTCCACACTGTTGCTCCCAGGTGGGGGGGGAGATGAGAGAGTCAAAATATGGATGTAGCCAAGACTAGTAGAAACCATTATGCATTAACTGAGTTAATGGAAACCATAAGTGATAAGATTTTTCAGATATTGTATACGGGTCAATAAGACCCAGGAAGACATGTTTTGAGCTAGCAGGCTGCAATATTTCCAGGATGTGCACTGAAATTTTGACAGCTGATGTTGGAGGAAGCTGTGAATATGTAGCAAGGTAAACAAGAGCTGAAAATGAAAACCTTGAAATCCAAACAAACCATTTTAGCACATTTGCCAGCTGGAGCATCAAGCTGGCAATTAAAAATCACTGACTTAACATAGTTAGACACAATAGAAACAGAAATATTGGCAGAAAACAATGTGAGAAATAATATGCTACACATCAAGGTGCATTACAAACTGTTAATGACATAATAGAATTCAGGAAACAACTGGGAAAAAAATCCAAGCAGGAAATGCAACAAATTAGTGTGAAGTGCTTCATGAGGTTGGGAGCCAACAAGCCATTCTGGGCACTGAAGAACACATTTGACCGAAAGGTTTCTAATACCTCTAGTTTGTATTAGCTTTACTTCTCCAAAATAACTCTCATGATATATCAAATGTGTACATAAAGCATTGTTTTCTGCAAAGAGTACTCTTTTTATGCTCTGCTTGCCTGCTGCCAGCAGATTGGCAAAGCTCTCTACTCCTTTGACTACTCAGTTATCTGCAGGATTCACTCTACAAGCTCACCTGCCTAAAAGTCTGAACTGAATGAACACAAACACTCCAGCTTATAGCTCACCAGCATTGTTCAATTATTTGTTGTTGCAAGGATCATGTTGCCTTTAAACTCTCTTAAAGTCCATCACTGTCCCACTTCAGACTTGAAACAGATGATAAATGGCAAATTTTGTTAGGTTCAGTTTTTTAATCCAGGCCAGAACCACATGACAGACTGGAACAGATGCACCAAATGCTCTAGATATCCTACCTAGCATTCCATCCAAAAAAGTGATTACCCTAGATAGAAGATACAGCAGTTTTATAGGAGTTTGAAGGTAAAAAAATAGCAATAGAGCATATTTTCTTATTCATAAAAGTATCAGCAAATGACAATAAAATGACAAACAAACAAAAAGCCCCAAAATATCAATCTAGTCATTGTTAATAACTGATCTCTCTAACACAAAATTTTTAGGGTAATGATTACAACAAAGCAACAGATGTATGTGACTAAGGGCATGGATCCAAAGCTTAGTAACTAGAGCCTGTGGCCTGAAAAAGAGGGATGTTAGGCTCAGGAAACAGTCACACTAAAACCTGACAGCCATTAGTTATAACGAACTGGAGCATTACTGATTACTAAGTACTTGGTTCAAGGTTACTAGAAGAAACAATGAGAAAGGATGAGGATATTTTATATTTTTTAATGAAAACAAATTATCAGCCCTCATTTCAATAGAAGCCTGTTCTGGATAAGCTTCTAACTGACCAACTGAAAGCCTAAAACATTGAATGATTTTAAGTAGCTACGCTTCTCCATTACTACTAATATTTTTTCATGTGAAAACATAAGAAGTTCTGTGTGCCCTTTCCAATCGATATCCGCACTCCAGCATACCAAAAGTTGTATTCAGACAGATATACAAGAAAACAGTTCTAGTAACTTAAACTACAGTCCTTAAAAGAGAAAAGGTCAGGCACCACCCAACTAACACAGAACAAACATGCTCATGAAATTTATATTACTTTCAAAAGAGAAACTTTAAGTGCAGTATTGCCTTCTTTAAATACAAAACAAAAGAAAATGTAAAAATTTAAGTTCAAGACAGAAAAAAAAAAGACCAGTGCAATGAGTATACCACCACATTCTGTAGCCTTGCTGTAGGGGTTTGTCTAACTGCATGAAAGGTCGCCTCTGACGTAGTACAGCTGCATATTCATGGATCCAGCTGCTGTAAACAGAACTGTTTGTGAGAAAAAGCTGTGAGAAGCCTCGTTAGGGTCTCCTTGCTTTGTCTCAGGAGCCACAGAGAAGCTCAGGTGCTTTGCTTTGGTCATTGTCTGAGCGACAGCACAGGTATGCCTGTGCCTGATCTTGCATTTTGCCTTACCTTGTTCTCTTGACATCCTGGCTTGACCTTCGGACTTCCTCATCACCAGAGACTTGTCTGGGAAACACCAGACTCTTGACTGACCCTGGTTAGCATCACCAAACCTGCTCAGCTCACCTTGTTCAGTCACTGTGGGACTGTACCCTTGTTGGTGAAGTCCTGCTCTGCCAGTCCTGTCATCACTCTGTGGACTTCATTTTCCTTGCAGTAAACCACCCATCACTGCCCCCTGAACCTGTCTTTGGTAAGGGAGAGAAAGCCAGGTATAGCCAATTTTCACTGATGATGAATACATAAATATCTCCTGCAATCCATCTCCTGTTTTCTTAGAAAGCCAAAAAATGAAAACCTCTAAATGACAAATTAATCACATATACTTACATAGTACCTGTTGTTTCCCTCCAATCTGAATCTTTTGGTCTTGAGACTCAGGAGCAATACAGAATAATGGTCCCCTGGTAAAAGCACATCCTTTACTGTAATGCGTGTTTTGCATTCATAGTCAAAACCCCATAATTTATAGTCAGAGTTGAATGTATAAATAGAAAATAGTCCAATTAGATTCTGAGAATCTAAGCTAGACCAAACCTCAAAACTAATTTTTAACAGTCATCTTCTACATCCAAAGCTCACAAAACTTCCATTAGGGTGAAGCTGCACGTCTAAATTATTCCGTAATGTAATCTTATCAAATTTAGTGAGTTAATGAGAAAATTGGAGCTAAAATGTATCATATAGAAAATTCTGAGGTCTGTTTTTCTTCAAGGTTAAGTAAGCAAGAAGACAGTCCTGGTTACAATCCAGACATTGTTGAAGTCAAAATCTGTAGCATTAGTTGGACAAACCTGAACCCAAACCAAGCCAACATTTGGCTGTTAAGAATTCCAGTACTTGAGCTTAAAGACCTTGTTTCTTTTCTAGAGCTTCTAAATTGTGGAGATATCTGCTGTCAATGAAATTGATCCTTACAGCTGTCCAAACATCCATCATGGTTAACATTACTCCCTACACACCGATTACCATTATGATTAGCCTCAAGATTACATCCTCTTTCATAAATTATCTGGCCATTCTTGCCTATAATTCTCTTCCAGGTTTAATTACTATTACATTAAAAGATATTATAAATTACTATAAAATACCAAGGATTAGAGCTGTTGAGAGCTATCCTATCTCTGTCTGCAGAGAAATTAGAAAGAAGAATTAGAATTAGAATTAGAAATTAGCAAGAAGAATTTTAAGAATTTTGCACTATCGTATTTATGATTATACTTGTGGGAACAGTGGAGATGGGCTGGGGGAGAATGAATCGAGCAGGAGCCCCATGCCCAGCTGTGGGAACGGCCAGAGTCGACCTTGGCTAATTAAAACATGGTTGCTTTGATCGGTAGAAAAGCTGTGGGAACATCAGGGTTAGGAAGAACTGTAAATTGCTCCAAGAGGATGTTGCGGTTAAGCAATCAGCTCTGTGTGATAATATGCCTTTCTAGTTATGCTCTGAAAAGATATATAGGTGTGTGTAACTAATAAAAAATATCTTCAGTTATAACTCTTATAGAGTTGTGTGAAGTCCGTTATTGATTGCCTCATCATATACTCGCATTACTTTTCCTCCTATTTTTTAACAGATGGGGGCTTACTTAAATCTCTACGTAACAGGCATCAGAATCCATTCCAAATGTCATGACCAGAAACAATTTTAAAAAGTCCAAATCCCATTTCTAAGTCTTTCTGAGTTTTTTCAGCATTTAGTTATAAGGAGAGACACAATTTAGTTGGGCGTTGTGTAAAATAAGTGTTTAATCAGGTAGGAATTTTCTACCTTTCACTTTCAGTGATTCTTGGCTTTACCCATGACTTTGACATGCTCAAAGAATTATTGTAAATCAATTAGATATGATTTCTCTTTGTGGAATTAATATCATTACACTGCATTTTATGTTGTTAACCCAAATACCTCAGTGTTCTTTTTGCTATCGATTTCATAATTATTTAAGAACGAAACTATAAACCACAAGGAAGCTCTTGCTTAAGAACAATGGCAGCAGAAGTCATTATGAATATGCATTTCTTGCTCTCCCTCTTTGCTCTGGAACTCCAGTCATCATTTAGTCTCTAGAAATTTGTCCTAACATTCAGTATAACAGTTTTTAGCTTTCCGATAAAGTGCTTTTCCTTTCATTCCATGACAGATGTAAATACATCCTCCTTGCATTTTTATGAAATACTAGAATTTTGATAAAATTCAAATTTCTAGGAATTAACTGTGCAATCAATTGTTTGAAAAAGAATTGTATCAGAAATATCAATATTCAGGGTTTTTTTAATTTTTTTTTTTTTTTTACCTGGGTAAACAGGAAATTGCACTATCATAGAATCATAGAATAACGTAACTTGGAAAAGACCTTTAACATCATTGAGTCCAACCATAAACCTAACACTGCCCAAACAACGACTAAACATGTCCCTCAGCACCACGTCTACCTGCCTTTTAAATATCTCCAGGAATAGTGATTCCACCACTCCCCTGGACAGCCTGTTGCAATGTTTGATAGTCCTTTCTGTGAAGAAAGAGTTACTCTCAGAGTGTATTACAGGTTTTGTAATTCTCTCATCACTCAGTTTCTCTGAAAATATTTTATTTCCCACAGCATAATCTTCTGATCAAATTAATCCTATATGTAACAAAATCATAAGTTCCATCCACTCAGGGGAGACAATTGTGTCATTCTCACACAAACCTATTCATTTACATATATACCTTCACATATACATGTCGCTAACAAAAAATCCCTACTTGTAATTCAAATACCTTCATCATTAACTGGAAAATGTATTACACATTTGCAGTAGTTCTCATGTTTAAAGAAAACTAGCTATAACAAGAATTTCTGCATCTAGGCAAATTATTTATTGAGTTTCTAGTGCAAAACCATAAAAAATATTTTAACCATTTCTATTACAGGAAACTTATCAATATAATTCTTGTTGTTCATAAGTTTTAACTTGTTTTACCTTTATATTTATGCTAATTTAATAACAAAACATCAATTTCATTCAGATTATGGCATAAAAAGATACTAGATTTAGATCCTATAGTTTTTAAAACTCAGACTTACTTTTGCAGAAGTGTCTAATTTCTTTCTTGTACTATGCCACTAGAGACTTTGACATTTTGAAGTAGTTGTCCCTTGGTACATTCAGTGCTAATCTTCCTACCTAGCTGTAATAAGACACCATATGTGAATTACAGCACACAAAATATTTTGAGTTAAGAAATAAAGTTTATTTTATTTGAAATATTTATTTTAAAATCAAGTATAAACTATATAAACCAGATTAGTCCAAAGGCATATCTGTTCTGAATTGTAGAGTGAGAAACACAAGTAATGACTGGAGTGAAATAAAATATATTTTGAATAAGTTTTGAAGTATTTTTTCCTTATAAAATTATGACCTCGTGAAAGTATATGCAATATCTAGGAGAAAGGTTAATTTTTATATCTATCTGTAGACTTATTCAAGATAGTTATCAACATTTAGGATTAATTATAAGAGAGGATACAAGACATTTCTACTAGTAGTATTTTACTATTCCATCATAACTAAATATGTCACATTACAGTGGGGGTCTGCTACAGGCCACCCGACCAGGAAGACTGAGTGCATGAAGCCTTCTATAGACAGAGAGGAGCAGCCTCACATTCACAAGACCTGGTGCTCATGGGGGACCCCAATATCTGATGGAGGGACAACACAGCACGGCAGAAGAAATCCAGAAGGTTCCTGGAACACGTCAATTATAACTTCCTTCTCCAAGTAATAGAGGAAACAAAAAGGAGAGGTGTTATGTTGGACCTTGTTCTCACCAACAAGAAGGGGTAGAAAGGGTGGGCATGGGGAATGGGGTAGGAAGAAGGAGGGGAGGGGAGGGGAGGTCTTATAACAGCCTTCCAGTACTTAAAGGGGGCCTACAGGAAAGATGGGGAGGGATTCTTTTTCAGGGAGTATAGTGATAGGACAAGGAATAACAGTTTTACATTATAAGAGGGTAGATTTAGATTAGGTCTCAGGAAGAAATTCTTTACTGTGAGGGTGGTGAAGCACTGGAATAGGTTGACAAGAGAAGTTGTGGACACCCCATCCCTGGAGGTGTTAAAGGCCAAGTTGGATGGAGCTTTGAGCAACCTGGTCTAGTGGAAGGTGTCCCTGCCCATGGCAGGGGTTTTGGAACTAGAGGATCTTTAAGGTCTCTTCCAACCCAAACCATTCTATGATGGTACAATTCTATGAAAAAAAAATTAAAATATTTAAACCTCTGCTCCCACAAAGTCTGAGTATACAGCATACTGTAATATGTGGTTAAATAGTTTTCTTCAGATTCTCAAAAATAGTAGTGGTTTTCTAAAAGTATAAAATATCTGTCCACTATTTGTATATATGTACTTAAACTAGAATCACTGCAATAGAGAATGAGAAGATTTTAAATTTGTCTATATTTTTGTCCAAAGTTTGGGCCAGATCTTCTTCAACCAGAATCTAAAAACCCAGCTGATGCTTGTGCTTGTTTGTGTCAATCAAGAAACTGACAGAAACAATAAGTATGAATTTTAACTTCAGTGATATCACAGAAAAGCAATTACAAACACTGACAGTTTTTGGCTTTAGACTTCTGGGTTTTCTGCCAAATATGAAATCTCAAGAAACAGCAGATTTGGCCACAAAATAGACACATGCCAATTGTATTACCATATGAAAAGTACATTCTTTGTTTATTTATTTCTTGCTTATTAAAGCTAAGCTGGAAACTTAGCTGCTACAAGATCTGTAGTAGCTCTGATAAGGCAAATAAATTAGCTGCGTACTATGTATAACCTCAGGAATTTGATTTAAACAAATGATGTTAAAGTTGCTGAAAGTAGGATAACTTTAGTAGATTTCATTGTAACAAAAACAATTAAAAACCTAAATAAAATAAGAAGTCTTTTCTCCTAAATAACAATGTAATTTGCCTTAAAAATGATTTTAAAATATTTTTCTAGGCTATGAGCTGACAAAGAATATTGACATTTTATATTCTATCAGCTTAGTTCCCAGAATGTGATTACAAGTTTTTCTCATTTATACGTGTCTGAAACATATATCTCTGCAGCAAAAAAAGTGACACCTTGGTAGACAACATATACAAGAACATGCCCGTTTTTCTATAAAACTATCTAAAGATGTTAAAGATGAGAGTGCACGTTCAGTGAAACAACATGATGAGAAGCTTAACATGAGGCAGCAATGCATGCTTACAGCCCAGAAGGCCAACCGTATCCTGAGCTGTATCAAAAGAAGTGTGCCCAGCAGGTTAAGGGAGGTGATTCTGCCCCTCCGCTCTTGTGAGACCCCACCTGGACTATCGTGTCCAGCTCTGGAGCCCTCAGCATGGGCAAGACATGGAACTGCAAGAATATTTTGTCCTACACAGAGGGAAGTTTTTTCATATTTGCCTGGAGAGTCAGTTGTAAGTAATTGAACTCGGTTTTATTCCTGTGTCTTTCAAGTCTTTTCCTTCAGCTGCATCCTATCTTGAGAAATGTAAATCCTGTCACAATAGCAGTAGCTTAGAGATAAGAAGTTGGACCAGCATCTCTAAGAGAAAAATAGCCCATTTTTAGATCATAAAGGTTCCACAAACATCTACTTTTTTTCTGAAGTCTCATTCTTCATGGATTTTGCTAGCATATCTCATATGTAATTAATTACCTGCTGTTTTGACTTAATCGTGTTTAAAAAGTCTCCTGTAGTATCTGTAGGGCCAAAGGACTCAACAGAAGGACTCATTTTTCCTCCAGACTGAAAGTATAGCCTCTATCACTAGGTTTCTGGAAATTCTTAAGTTGAAGCATAAAACCAAAAGTACCCTAAGAGCTGTGGAGGACCGTTTACTTCCATGATGGGTTTTATTTACCTTTTGGGATGACTTCTGTTTATCTGGTTAAATCTAACAATATACCTGGGAAACTCCATTTGAGGACCTCTGTTCAGTCCAATAATACTTATAAACCATACATCCAAAAAGAAAAATAAAGCCCCACAACATTTTTGTTTTGATTCCTTTAAAAGAAAACCTTTTTCCACATCCTTTTCTGTACTGGTTTTCTTTAAATCTTTCCCACCTACTTAGGGACATTTATCTTCATGAGACATCATCCTTTGTCAGACTTTATTCCTAAAATAGACGGCAGAACTCCTTTTTCCCATGATGCAGTTTCATGGTCTATTTAGTCTTGTCTGTATACAGGCTGCAAGCAGGATGGGCAGCCCCACTTCCTTTCACTCTTGTCCCTATATTCTTAATACCTCTATTGGATACAGCAGTAGTAAGACTGCTGGCTGAACTGGCTCCTCCTGCTGACGGAAAATTCGTATCTTTTTTTTTTCTTTTTTTTTCCACCCCCTTCATGTGACTTACCCTGCAACTACAAAGTTTTAAAATTTGACAGGAGAGAAAAGAAGGAAATGGTTTTTTTAGGATAAAAAGTTACTTCCAGCTCATTTCTTACCATTGAAAGTAAAAATAGATAAAAATATCTTCCTCCACCTGAGATAAAGCAATTAATTTATCTGAAAATATTTTCCTAGTACTGTTAACCGTATCTAAATATTGATTACTAATTTGGCATCACAGTTTGGGTGCTCATTCTCAACCTCTACCTAAATGAACAAATCAAACCATATGCCTCAAATTAAATAGATAGACAGACAAAAAGAAATAGTAATTCTACAAGAGAGGAAAAGTGAACCTGTAGAGGCAGATGACTCTGCAGGTCCCAAACACCATTCCTCGTAAAGATAACAGCTAAAAACTAGGGTATTCTCCCTGCCCTCCAATCTTTTTACGGAGTGCCGCTTCTTTACCTCTGATGAGTCTCCAACATAAAATGTAATGATCTTTCTGCTTCTTTCTAACAGAAAGCTCCCCACCTCCCTGTTTACCTCTTGTCCCCCTTGGATATGTGTCCTGCATTGTCAATTCTCATACTGTAAACTTCGCAGAAAATGAATATTTGCTATACTCTATGGGTATGCTCGTTGGGATATTTTGCATATGTCACTTTTTATCTAGGTGAAATTACAGCAAGTAAATCACTGTATTGCTTGAAAGTTTGCACACAAAGCAAATACAGTAGATTGTACTGACAAACATGACTAGGTGAATTAAAAAAAAGTACAGGAACTCTCTCTTCAGTTTTGAACTAAGGAGTGGAAGTAGATGTTGATTTTGCATTGGTATACATCACTGGTAAGATATACTTCATTGCAATAATTTAGGTAGTGTTATTGAGTCAAAACTGACATCTGTTTCTAAAATTGTGATGAATTGTTCCTGTCTAAAAAATAGGGTTTTTTATACCAAAGTATATAATGCAAAATGTGCTTATATGTACATACTAATTTGTTCTACTATGAACACTGGTACAAAATGACTCCAGTCAGACTGCCTGCTGATCAGTTTGATCCTGTTAGCAGTGGACTTTTGACTTGTAAACAAGAAAGGCTTCAGCTTCATCAGCAATAGTTATATCTATGTTATTTGTAAAAAACATTTTTGGTACATGTTGATCAAATTCTCATTGTCTGATGTTCAGAAAGGAATGATTAATAATGTGAAGAAAGATAACAGAAAAGACAAATAGTTGATGAAGAACTTTATTTAAATAAAGAATGGTACTACTGCTATTAATTTACTTATTACAAATTAACTACTTAATTCATATTTTCAATGTTGCATTAGCTTAACTTGGATATAGATCTTAGTCCTCAAGACTAAATATTAATAAAATAAAATTACCCTGTAGACCAGTTATTTTTTCATCACCAAACTGCAATATTGAAATTAACATAATTAAATAATAATGACTTAAACAGACTGGCATCTATTATCTGATGTGCTGGTGATAAATGTCTTTCCATATGACTCAATCTTTTCTACTATTCATTCTCACTCAGAAAACAGCAGGAGTGAAAGTAGTCATAAGTAAACTTTTGATCTCTGCTGGCTCACCACAGTATTTCTGCTGGAAAAAGACCTGTTCCAGAGGAGGAAAAAAAGTCTTTCCAAGTTGATAAGACGTCAATAGCATTTTGAATTTAAAGCAGGTAGCCAACATCTCACCATCAAGCTGTTCTATTCATCTCATTAAATGATTTAAAAGATCAGTGCGTCATTCCAAGGTTTTATCATGACACTTATCTCAAATGCTAGAAGAAATGCAGGCACATAAGATTTGATCTGTTTCCTTGGAGACATAAAGCATTAAAGCAGGGCTAGTTACAGGAAGAGTTGTCTATTTGAGGAATACCTTCTTATCACAAAGTTGCTAGCTCTGTTCTTCTAGCCTAAATTTCTCTACTCCCAGTTCCTGTGTGACCAGGGAAGGGCAGGATGGGAGGGAATTATCCTTTAGCAATAAATGCCTTAGTGGTAATTCAGTGTGTAAGAGAAATAGCATTACTCTGATTTAACTGGCATAACTCTAACCAACATTGGTCTGTTGGTCTGTTCCCAGAGCTACGACATCACTGGTATTCGTGAGACTTGGTGGAATGAGGCCCATGACTGGAGTGCTGGGATGGAGGGTTATATGAAACTTAACAAGAACAAATGCTGGATTCTGCACCTTGCATGGAGTAATGCTGGACACAAGAATAGATTGGGAGAGGAGTGTCTGGGGAGCATTTCTGAAGCAAGGGATCTGGGACTGCTGGTTGACAGCAAGCCCAATATAAGTCAGCAACATGCCCTGGCAGCCAAGAGGGCAAACTGCATCTGGGGTGCATCAAATGCAGTACAACCAGCTGGTCAAAAGAGGGGAGTATCTGGCTGTATTCAGCATTGGTGCAGCCTCATGGTGGCTCCACAATTTAAAAAGGATACTTGAATGCATCCTGAGGAGGGCAACACAGTTGGGGAAAGAGCTGGAAGGCATGTCCAGTGGCTTGGGACTCTGGGCTTGTCTAGTTTGGAGAAAAGACGGCTGAGGGGTGACGTCATTTCTGTCTACAGCTTCCTGAGGAGGGGAAGCGGAGAGGGAGGTGCTGGTTTCTTCCTCCTGGTTTCCAGTGACAGGACATGTGTGAATGGTTCAAAGCTGCGTCAAAGGAGGTTCAGACTGGACATTAGGAAACATTTCTTTACAGAGAGAGTGGTCAAACACTGGAACAGGCTTCCTAGAGAGGTAGTCAATGCGCCGAGCCTGTCAGTGTTTAAGAGGCATTTGAACAATATGCTACTAGGAGAAAAGCCATTTTAATATGCCTTAAAAATATCCTTTAACTTTTTTTAAGTCATTAAGTGGTCAGGCAATTGGACTAGATGATTGCAGGTCACGTCCAACTGGAACTGTTTTAGTCTTCTCATCTAGTCTAGTCTAGTCTATATGGAAAACCTAGAATATCAATTTCAGCACAGAAAACACAACATACAGCCATTCTTTATCCTCATCTCACAAGTAGTACTGATTGACATCTAAAAAATATTCAGAATTTAAATCAACCTTATTTTAACATTTAAAATAAAATCTATAGATCAATAATTTTTTTTTTAACTGATAATTTATTATTTATTAATAAAGAACTGGAAAGAAAACATGATCTGAAACTTTATAGGTAGTCCAATGATAGCTACTCAGTAACTAGTCTTAAACTCAAACGTAAAAAATTAGATGCTGTACTGAGGAAAAAAGTCAGCGGTGTCTATCGGACAAATATGTGCAACATTAAAAATTATAAATTATATCAATATAAAACATTCAAGATAACATTCAGAGTGCAATATATGCTGTTCAAGCTATGTGTAGGGAATCAGTAAACACAGAAAAGAGCTATTCATATGAAAAATACTCAGATTTCACATGTTTTCTAGTCATGAGTATTTGTTCACTGAGGCCCTGTCCTGAGCTCTACTCTGCTGCTGCTGTGAGTATCTAAGTGAATAACTAAAGCTAGCTTGGTTATCTCAGTACTGTACAGTGATCACTTCAAAACTGCAGTCTAGACATACTATATATCTTCCAGATATTGTGTATGTTCTAGACAGTAATTGCTATGACAGTCATATCTTTTTCAAATTATCATCCAGAGTTATAGATTAGCACTATGGATTACAACACCCTCCAAAATATTCTGTATGAGAATGAAGTTTTCACACTGAAAGACCCCACAACCAGATATAAACAGACAGACAATACAGTGCTGATCTGGGCTTAGGCAAACTGGTATACCTGATTACAGTCCAGGTTCTCTGTAAAAATCTTAAAATTGCACATAACTTTGCATCTTTACAGTTGTTTGAACACTCAGAAAAGAAGTAATTGATGTAGTATTGTGGAGTCCGGTGTGAAATTTATGTGTCTCTGTCTTATTGCATGACTGTGGTTTTCCTGGATGAGCAGTGACTTGGGATAACATGAGGAAAAGGGCTGATCCTATCAAAAAGGAAAAGACCCTGCTCCCTTCAACTCACTCAGCTGGAAGTCCTTACATTCTGCTCTAAGCTGTGCACTTCTGCTTCTAATTTTCAGGAAATTAACATGCTCATAATCTTTTAAGAAGGGATTCTTTGTTGTTAATACTATCAAACACACACAGTGAACAAGAAAAAAATCAAGAAAGAGTAGAATATATTGCAAAAAAATCAGAATGTAAATGGAATGTTTAATCAGTAAAATAATTCAGATGCCCCAAAAGCTTCTTAGCTTTGTTCAAACTCATTCTTGAAACCAGTAGACATTGAAAGTTACACTACTGTACTGGTTTTGGGTGGGATTTTCTTTATAATAGCTCATATGGTGCTATGTTTTGGGTTTGTGAGCAAACAGTGTTGCTAACACCAGGATGTTTTAGTTATTGCTGAGTAGTGCTTGCAAAGCATCAAGGCCTTCTCTGCTACTCACACTGTCCCATCAGCAAGTAGGCTGAGGTTGCACAAGGATTTGGGAGGGGACACAGCTGGGACAGCTGACTGCAACTGCCTAAAGGATTGTCCCACACTATATTACACCATGCTCAGCAATGAAAGCTGGGGAAAGGAGGAGGAAGGGGGAACAATTGGAGTTATGGCATTTGTCTTCCCAAGTTACTATTACCCCTGACGAAGCCCTGCTTTCCTACAGGTGTCTGAATACTTGACTGTCAATGAAAAGCAGTGAAGAAATTCCTTATTTTGCTTTGCTAGTTTGTGCTGTTTGTCTTTACCTATTAAACCATCTTTCTCTCAACCCACGAGTTTTCTCACTTTTACCCTTCTGATTCTCTCCTCTCCATCCCGCTGTGGGGAAAGTGAGTGTCCACCTTTGTTGCGTTTAGCTGCAGGCTGGGGTTAACAGGTACATATATATCTACTTATTTAACTATCACTTTAAGTATATATATTTTTTTTTAATTTTGCAATCTTTATTGATTCCTTGCTTTCCTTCTTTTGTTTTATGCCATGGCATGCCTCATACACATCCTCAGAATAATTTCTAGTATTTCAGATACTCAAGGAGAAAATAGTTATGTATGAACAAAAGGCAAGAGAGTCTGGAACTGAAAATTAACGTATATTATGTATATTCAAAGTTAATATGATGAAAAGTGGAGACTCTAAAGAATAGACAATAAAAGATATTCACATTCATATATCTTCTGCGCATATATTTCTCCTAAGTGATGACTTTGACATGATTCATCCTGCTAAGCATAAAGGTGGGATTTGTCTCACTTAGCTTAGACGTGTCAATGTAAATATGTATATCCTATCTAGTGACCTCATGCTCTCTTCATAACCAACACAGAAAAAGAAAAATAGGTACTTTCAGAGCAATTCATCTTATCCCAACACAGGTTCCTCAATAGATCAGACAAATTAAACTGCAGAATTGCCTCTTTCTCACTGTCAACTACATGAAATGTCCTCTGTGACTATCTTAGACATGCAAACATCCACATTCAGCTAAGGTGAATCCCACATGAGGAGAAAGAAGCAAGAGGGGAAAAAAATACAAGGAAAAAGGGAACTGTTAACAAATCCAACTTTTATGCTTTTTTCTTCCATTTCTATGGTTTATTTCCATGTTCTGCACCAATTCTGAAAAAAAGCCCCAATTGGAATGACACGTTAGCAGTGGTTTGTGTGTAGGATCAACTTAAATAATTTCTATTATTACCTTGCACAGTAGTCAATGGTGGATATTGTAGCAAAATGATTATGCTCTGCATATGAATATATGATAATAAGGTTTTGATTTATCTCAGGAAATGTCCCTGCTGCCCACAACAGTAATATATTTTCTATCCTAAAAATAGCTGTATGAAACCCTTTTAATAAAGTATTTTCATTCACGTATCCTACAGATAATCAATTAAAAAAATAGAAGAACTGTAACTCAAAACCAATGCAGGTTACACATAAGAGGAATTTACTCTGGAAACCTCCCTTTCTTGGAAATCTACACCTTCATCATCCCCTGTAGCTTGATGCCCCTCTGCCTTCTAAATATACTTTACTTTGCATATTCTATTTTCTATTACTAGTCTTATCTCAGAACCATTGAATTTATGAAAACTTGTCATGTCAGGATGGAGAAAGATACAGGTTTTATCAGGCGTGTGATTTATCCAAGATTTGTGGGAGGATATACTGTAACAGAGCAAACCTATTCATGAGGTTCAAGTTATATACAGGACAATATGGATGTTTTGTTTCTTTTAGGATGCCTGCCTGGAAGATGAACTATTAAAAAAAAAAAAAAAAAAAAAAAAAAAAAAAAAAATGGACAAANAAAAAAAAAAAAGAAGCAAAAAAACAAGCTGACAACTTGTTAATTATACAGATTTATTGAAAACAGACCTAAAGGTGTAATAGTCGACTCACCGAAATATATTGGCTACACAATCCAGTAAGTAGAATGGTATGAGGTCTGACAGGGTTTCAGCATTGTGGTCTTGTTACCTTATTCTTTCCCCCAGTGGGCAGAGCTGACCCATTTTATCTAAGTATAAACTGCTTAATAAGTACAGATGTTCTCTTTTATTTGTTTGTTAAGCAAGAGTGATATATCTACATGTTCTAAAAGTACCTCATTGTAAATTATATAGAATTATGTACTATATATGTTGTCATACCTTGACCTTACCCACTTTCATCTCTTGGGTTTCCAGTATTAACAGTGATTAACTAAGCCAAAACATCTTTCCTTCCTCTTCTTACAATGCTAGAAATATATTGCAAATGAAATGACCCAGAGACTCTATTCTGTTTACACAAACTGTGAGTGAGTCTTTAATTCTAATTCTAATTCTAATTTAATTTAATTTAATTCAATTCAGTAGTAGAAAAGCTATACAAATAGAATTATTTGCGATTTGGCTTTTTGTGTCCTTAATGGGGTTTATATTCTAAAGATGGGTAACTCAGACAGAATCCTAATCTACATTTTGATAGATTTATATATTTTTATATATATACACACCAAATATACACAGAAAAGTTTTTTGTGTAGTAGTAAGCAGTTCATTAGGAACAGATCATACTATGGTACAGGAAATGTTCTGTCGCGTGGTTCCTTTACTACTAGGAACCTTATGGAAAAGAAGATGGCCTTTGCCACCTGACTTGGAAATGTTGGCAAGTTTTTTGTTTTTTATTAAGAAAAACTAATATTTTAAGATGTGTTTTCTCAAATAATTTTTTATATTTTTCTTCAAGCAATTTACTAACTAGATGTTCTCCCCCTTCAGATACATATAAAAAAAGATGCATTATGAAAGAATTTTTAAAAGACGCCATGATTCTAGCAGCCAAGAAAAACTTTCCCAAAAAAAGCTTTGTTAGATAGTGGAAAAAAATCATGTAAGAAAAAAATCATGTAACCAAAAGAACTGAATAAGTAAATGTCACCATTTAGCAAAAACATAAGCACGTTATCACGATTAGAGTTCTCAGTCATTTATTGTCTTTTTAAAATGTGTTAAGCATTCAGTTTTTATGTGTATTTGATGCCAATTATTTTCATTATGGAAACAGCTGTAGGAAGAGAGCTAAATCCATAATGCCTATATGAAGATAAGTAAATGTATGCAAAGGTGTTGCTTCTAAAACTCAAATTGCAATTTGGAGTATTGTGTTTTGTTATTTTTAGAAGGGAAAAAAATTTTAAAAAAGATAAATATAAGTAGATTTTTCTAAATATCCACAAGTCTGCATTGGAATTGTGAACTTGGAAAATTCGGGGAAAATCATACTCCCATGACTTGTGGCAAAAAGCCACTATATCTTAAAGGCATCGGGAACTCAACTACAACGATAATATTAGTGCATCCACTGCAGCTAATCCTGCGCAAAAAATATATTACATGAGAGGGAAAATACAACAAAAACTCCACAAAGACAAAAAAATACAAACCAAGCCAAACAAAACAAACAAGTCATGTTCGTGTCCATAAGGCTGTCATGGTGGGAGACAGCTCAGTTACACAGCAGCAAGATATTCTCTCCAGGCTTAATCTAATACTAGACTACCTCTAGTAGGTTTTATGTAGGTCACTGACAGAAGACAATGTTCTGATTCCTATATATTTTATAAACCTTTTTAACAAATCCTCACATAAAGACATACATTTACAATAAAAAATAAATAAATCCTGTACTTTACTAGGGGGTAGATAGCATGATTTTTATCAGGATCTAACAGCCCTGTAGTACTTCCATTAATACTAACAAGGCTATGGAGTATACCTTGCCACATGGCTCCAACCGCTTGAAACTTTTTACAGCTCATCTGTGGACCTGTTGTTTAAGTAGAAAAAAATCTTCCCTGCTTTAGTGATGACCACTGATCACCAGTAGTGGTCTCTCACTACTGAGGGATCAAAGAAACTTCTCTTTATTCCCTGTCATTAAATGTTACTTTGTAATGAGCACAGATATTTAGATCTTTTCATTAGGTTTGCAAAATTCCTTCCACTTTTCTTTTTCTGTGTTACACACTAGTGTGACTCAAAGGACGTTCCCTGAACAACTAACATTATTTTCCCCTTCACAATGCTTAGCATACTTGATACATTAAAGTGAAAAGTACCCCTGAAAAGAGATTATCCTGAAACCATTAATTTCCTGCATTTTAGTTCTTAGAGGCACAACTCCTCCAAGAAGCAACTTTCTACACTCTTCTTTATCAGCTATCCTAAATACACAAAATTTAATCATTTCAGTTATGACTTCTTGGAGGAAAATATGAGTGCATGTATAATACTTCATTACAATATTGATTTGCAACAACTTCACTCGACCATGGAGAGAGAAAGTAATCTGATCTGTTCTTATCTGTTTACTGCCTTAGGCAGCGTGCATAGAAGAACTAGATTCCCAGACCACTTTCATGATATACTTAAAGGCAGAAAAGGCTTAAAGATAATATTTTGCTTTCTCCAAAGAATTTCAGTCAGACAGGAAACCTTTTCTTAAAACAGGTATTTTATCTAATGGTAATTCTTTAAGGATTTCTACCAACATTGCATAGCAATTTAAGAGGAGCATGTAGAATTCAGATTTATGCAATATACTTAGGACTTATCCATAAGATAGCTGAAGTCTAAGATCCAAATGTTACCTTGACTTAATAGCATGAAACTTTTAAGGAGCAGAGTCTTCTCAACTTAGAGGATAAATGTCCTTTCAACAAGCAGAGGACATTCCTGCTTTCCACCAAGATGTTACTTCAGTGCAATTCCTGTTCCAGCAAGACAGGATGACCTCATATTTGATCCTTTGTGGTGTTTAGGTGTCTGCTACCAAAACATTCTGCTGAGTTTTCCTTTTTCCCACCAACCACAGTACATTCTATACATACAACTGAGAGCGAGAATTAATACTGGTCTGTGTCCTCACAGGCTTCCATAAATAATAACTGGTAATGCTAGAAGAGCTTTACTATGACAATCTGAGCTGCATTTCTCTAAAATGCAAGTCATAATATTTCCATGAAATAGATACCATTCAGAACTTAAAAAAAAAAAAAAAAAGGAAATCCTAACGTTGAGTAAAAAATTGCCACTGGAGGATGTTTAGCGTCAATATTGACAATCATTCAACAATCATTTCATGTCACCAAAAGAGAGGTCTGTCATACCTATAAACTAAAAATGTCCTGATAAGGATAGAGCTAGTATTTATCAGCCTTGAACGAGAATATAAGTGATGTAACTAGCAACAGTATGGAAGCATTTTGTAACACCGTTATGGCGTAGCTAGAGAGAAGTTCTAAGCATATTATGTGAGTTTGTAATCCATGAGAACTCCAAAGGGAAAAAGAAATGTAGTTCCATGTAGGACACCCTAAATCAAAAAAACAAACAAACAAACAAACCAAAAAAAGCCCAAACAAAAAAACCCCAAAAAACAAAAACAAACCAGAAAAAACAGAAGTAAAGGACTGCAATTAGTCAGGACATTGTGCAGAATACATGAGAACAATGATTGGCAAAACTAAAACCAAGACATACACTATCAGAAGCAGGCTAAACCCTGCCACCTCTTATTGTGAGGGAGACTGAAGCATAAAAACATCAGTCATAAGAGGGGAATATTGGAAAACAAAGCAGATAAACTGAACTCTGTTCCAAGTTATCCTGTTAAACAGACCTCAATCCTGATCACCTCTGTGGCTAACTACGCATGCTAACTAAATCAGTGCAAACACATCAGCTCTGTGGTATGGTACACTAATAGCTGACAGAGTGTAAGTGTAAAAATAGCAAGTTTTGTGTATGTAGTAATAGTGATTAATATTAGATAAGAACTAACCATTTGCCAGGATAATGTTGCTAAAGAGTTAAGTTAGAAAAGTTTTCTTTTATGTTTAAAACCAGCCTGAGTTTTCAGTCTTCTGAACCTTGCCATCACAATGATCTCCCATTTTCTGACATAAACATATATTCCATTGCAAAATTAAGATTATGCCTTCATGCAGGTGTCTACCCATTAGTGTCCACATCTGCGCTAGGTTTCTAAATGCCAATGATAACATTTAGTCAGTGGAGTCTCACCACTAGGCTCCTCCTTAAATGACTCCTTCCTTGACTGTATTGCTTCAGTCTCTGTTGATTACAATGGCTTATTTTTTTCAGTCTTAGTGAGCTGTGGTTTTTCACATGTATCTGTCTGACTTGACTGCATTACAGTGTTTGGCTTTGGCTGTCCAAACATAGGCAAACAGTGCCATTTTAAAAATACTAGAAGATGCAAGACATACGGTGCAGGCAAGTAGTACCCAGAAATTGTAAGACAGTCATACTTTAGATCAAAGTTATGGGTCAGGTGTAATACCCTAAGACATCTCAAATGATAGTACAGGTATGTGTTCAGGCTATCATCTTATTGCTACAGTCTTATTTTATTTACTATGAAGTCTGATTTTGTCTGGCTTATGTTTCAGTCCTTCATCTAATCTTTCTGGAAAGTACATATTTTTGCCAGTGTATCATACAATATACACACGCCTTTAAAAACAAATGTGAGCCAGAGACAAAGGTTATCCAACTGAGAAAATAAAAAATTATATGATTGGGAAATGATGTGCTGTAGCATATCAGGTGAATCCAAAACTAAATATTTTCAGAATTTATCTGAAATCATTCTTATCTAAACATTTTTTCTCATTCCTGCTGGTATAGCTTTTTTACCAAAGCTAATGTTTTCTTATAATTTATCACATCATGCAGTCTGAGGATTTTCCTATTGTCATTTTCTTTTTCACAAGAAACACATTAATAGACATTAATACCAAAAATGAATGAAGAAAAACCATCAACAAACCAGCATAAAAAGAAATATGTAGCAAAGATTTTTCCTGGTCTATAAAAGGAATGCATATATTTACTTGGCAGCAGTTTATGCAACTTACATCTTTCCTATTGTTTTATATGCCTGTATTCAAGCCAAATATTATTTTTTTTTTATGGAAGCATTTTTACCAATGTCATCTTTTAACATTTATTTTATTTATAAACAACGAGACTAGAAACAGAAATAGTCACTATTCTTGTGAAATAATGAACATGGGAAATCCACTTTTACCCTTGAAAAAAATATACTTCACTCCCTATAACAACAATTATGCATTACAGGGTGCAAGTTACGTTAGATCATGTAAAAGGAAGTAGTTTGACATACATAAAAGTGTGTACCAGGTTGACATTTGGATTAAAATTGAAAAAGCTTATCCTTGCTGCAGAAAAAGTCCAATAGTCCAATAGATAGAGAGTATCATATTCATCATGTCAAAGTACCTCTCTCACATGAGACTGTTTTTCATTCAGACTATGTTGAAAGAACTCTGCCATTTTCTTTGGCACATTCATGTTTTCCCCGAACCTTCTACTTTGTTAGATCTGCTACAAAAGTTTTCTGTCAGATATATTGTTTTCCCCTTTTTTTAAAGGAAGGCCACAGATGAATCATAGAATCATAGAATCATAGAATGGTTAGAGTTGGAAGGGACCTTAAAGATCATCAAGTTCCAACCCCCCTGCCATGGGCAGGGACACCTCTGACTACAGCAGGTTGCTCAAAGCCCCATCCAGCCTGGCCTTAAACACTTCCAGGGATGGGGCCTCCACAAATTCCCTGGGTAACCTGTTCCAATGAGAACATGGGAAAAATGAAAAAAAAAAAAAACCCTAAACCTCAACCACTAGAAATAGATATCTTATGTACTTCAGATTAATTCTGATATAGAAAATACAAAAAATGGATACCAAAAAATACTGTTGACTGCAGAATTGCTCTTTTGGGGAAATTAATCTGCATTTTTCTTCAACTTTTTCCTGTAATTGTAGGATATTGCTGTCTTGTGCTGCATTTTGCAGAGTTAAAAAACCAACAAAATTATGCATCTCAAAATCTGATAGTAAAATATGATAGTCTGGGCCAGAGTATAGTTAATGAAATGTACCATACTTAATGACAGAATCATAGGATCTTTTTTGTTGGTAGAGACCTTTAAGATCATGTCCAACAGTTAACCTGGTACAGCCAAGTTACCACTAAACCCTGTCAGCACCACATCTACATGTCTTAAATACCTCCAAGGATGGTAATGACACTACTTCCATGGGAAACCTCTTCTGATGCTAGACAACCCTTTTGGTCAAAAAATTTTTCCTTATATCCAATCAAAACCTCCCTTGACAAAACCGGAGGCCATTTCTTCTTGTCCTATCACCTGTTACTTGGGAGAAGGGACCAACCCCCACATCACTATGGCCTCCTTTCAGGTACTTGTAGAAAGTGATAAGGTCTCCCCTCAACCTCCTTTTCTCCAAGCTAAACAACCCCAGTTCCCTCAGCTGCTCCTCATGGGATTTGTGCTCAAGACCTTTCACCAGCTTAGTTGCCCTTCTCTGGGCACACTCCAGCACCTCAATGTCTTTCTTTTAGTGAGGGTCCCAAAACTGAATGTGGTACTCGAGGTGAGACCTTACCAGTGTCGAGTGCAGGGGGATGATCACCCTCTGGTCCTGCACACCACACTGTTTCTGATACAAGTCAGTATGCTGTTGGCCTTGGCCACCCAGGGACACTGCTAGCTCATATTCAGATAACTGTCAACAAACACCTCCAGATCCTTTTCCACTGGGCAGCTTTCCAGCCACTCTTCCCCAAGCCTGTGGCACTGCATAGGGTTGTTGTGACCCAAGTGCAGGACCTGGCACTTGACCTTCTTGAACCTCATAATACCGTCCTCGGGTCATTGATCCAGCCTGCCCAGATCCCCCTATAGGGCCATCCTCCCTTCAAGCAGGTTGACGCTCCCACCTAATTTGGTGTCATCTGCAAACTTACTGAGGGTGCACTCTATCCCCTTGTCCACATCCTTGATAAAGATATTAAAGGGAACTGGCCCCAATACTGAGCCCTGTGGAACACCACTTGTGACTGGTTGCCAAATGGATTTAACTCCATTCACCACAGCTCTTTGGGCCTGGCAACCCAGCCACTTTTTAACCCAGCAAAGAGTACACCCATCCATCCAAGCCATAAGCAGCTAGTTTTTCCAGGGGAATGTTGGGGAAAATGCTGTCACATGACGCTGCATGTGTTTTGGAAATAGGTGATTATCTGACAATCTTTCCTCAACTGATCAAATTTCTGGAACACTTCGGTCAGTCCATGTTGCCATCTTACAGTAAGAGAGCTAAAACTTTCTCTGAAAATGTTATAGATAGTATTGTTAGGATATGGACTAGAGTGTCTCCATTCTCAACTACAAAGGTGGTTCTAGTTGGGTCATATGACTACTATCATGAGCGGTGATGGTGGAATGGAGGATGTTTAAGGTGTTTTCTAACAGCCCTATTTTAAAAACAAGCAAACCAGTTTTTTAAAATGTACTTTTAAATGCTGCATGCAGGAAAATCTGTGATCAAATGTAATAAACAGCATTCTTGGCAGACTGTTGAGAAAAATTTATATATATAAATCATTGCAATCAGCTTTTTCTTTGGTGACATAATGAATCCGCTTTTGCAAACAAAAAGTTCATAGACCACCTTAGAGATAGATAATTTGGAGTTTAACTTTGTGGGTTTTAAAATTTATTTATTTATATTAGAATAGTTACCAGAAAATACAATAAATGTAAAGAGACTTTGGACAGAATTGTGCTGCTCTCCCCAGATGAAATTGTTCTATCAATTGACATTCTCTATGTGATCTCATTTTAGCTCTTTCTGTCCTCACAGTTTCCCTCATCAATTTCTGATATTTTCTGAAGTCAGTAACCCCACCTTTACTTTGGAAAGCTCTTGACATGGTCCCAAAAAATTCTGTCACTTTTCTTCCCTGTGAGCAAAATATCCCAAAAAACCACAAATGATCCTTCTCCTTTTTTCTGAAAGATGTAGAAAAATCTAGCAGCTATAGGATCTGGCCACTAGACACTTTTCATATTAATTTATTTTCAATACAATTTTTATATCTGTTTTTTTGCCACCTTATACATTTCTCTTGAGTTTCCCCAATCTCTCACACCAGTCTGGCATTCAAAGCATTTAAATGATGATAAAAAATCCATTAGGTAAACCTGTTAGCATGACACTCTCCGGATTGAAGACACAGTTTATGTTAATATAATGAGCCTTGAATAACTAATGGAATGAAAACAGCTAAGAAAAGCTGCCACCCATATATTCCACAGATTCTATCATGCATACCTTTCCTTATCATTAGAGTTGTGGCTTTCAGGATGTGCTATAAAGTCAAAGGAATAAAAATGCACTTATATTCCTCAGAGGAAATATTTCCTCACCAGAAAAAAATTGTAGTTCCTGTGGCTTGTAGGACTTCCATGATTTCATTTGCAAGAGTCTGTGGACAAAAAATGTTTTATGTGCCTATTTCAACTGCATAACACAAATATATGTGTTAGAGCATGGATCACCAAAATTGTTTACCTTCCATAAAAAATTAGTTGTTTGCCCACCAGTGCTTGCAGCTGAGGGAACATGAAAAATAACATCATTTCTGTTTAGTGATGTATGCATGAATAAATGGCATGGCAATCACTAATTATGAAATGGGTTTCTTGCTGCATGAAGAAATGGAAAATAGGAAGGGGGTTTGGAAATAGGTGAACCAAAGTGTTAAGTCCTTTCTGAGAAGTTAGCATTGTTTGAAAGTGCTCAGTTATACAGGTATTTCAATTCACTTATCTCTCTAAAAATACTTTTTTCTACAACCTGTCTGAAAAAAATTGTGAACTCTGGAGACTGCAATCAACAGAAAGGTACCCATTTTTTCTCAATGAATGTTTCATGAGTCTGCCTATCCCCTTAAAGTAACAACACTTTTATATCTCTATACTGGCTTTCCACCCATGTGTCAGATTAATGAGCCATGTAATGTTGGGAAGTAATGTATCATTTCATAATCAGTGTATGAAAAAAATGAAAGGGAGGAGGTGAAAATAACAACATATTTGGAAAATTTATCGTGTAGGGCAATGAACTAGAAAAGAAGAAAGAAACTATACCTAGCCAAAGACAAATTGTAACTCACCTGAGTGGAATTTACTAGTTCTATCCATGAACAGCAAGTCATTGTAACATGTTACAGACACCTAGCGATTATTTTTTCTCATTATGTCATTTCCATAATGTGTTGCACTGATGTGAGAAATAGAATGTTTTTTACATTTTAGCAAGTGGAAAATATATAATCAGTTTCTCTATGTGGTTTCTTCTTCTTTATGGTAAAAAGAAAAAGGACCAAAAAACCCCCGAAAAGTGGTGTTTCCATAAACAACTGTTAGTCTGTCTGCTTTGAAGAGAAAAGAATAGGTGTTGTGCATAGCACAACAGCTTAGATCAGCTTGATAGATTAAATGTGTCATAAGGTTAACAAAAATGAAAGACAGAAAAACAAACTCATATCAAATCAAATCAGATATTGACAAATCCCAGGAACCGTGTTAACACTGCATCTGGCAGATCTGGCAGACAACAAGAGTAAGAAGCAGAGCAATAGACTGCAATTGATGAAGTAATAAATAATTCCAGAAAGTAATGAGACAATGAGATAACTTTTTCACTCTAAGCCTTTTAATAATGATAGAAAGAAAATGCATGGGCAGAAGGGGTGAGACTCACCAAAGATTTTGGTAAACATAGAGAGCTCTTCAAATTTTTGTTGCTTTGAACCTGAGATATTACTAGATTTTTTTTCCAACATTATCTGTCATGAGACGTCCATTATGTTCTTAGCCTCCTCTATGTTGCATTCTAAATTAGTAATTCTTTTCTTCCTACCTATCTTGGTTTTGCCTTCTAAAACAAAATTACCTCAGTTAATCAAGACAGCACATTATTCATCTATGCCATGTCTGTAAGTGCTGAAGAAGTAGCTGCTTCTTTTTTCATCTTGAACACAAACATATAGCTTTACCAAAAAGAAAATGCAGTATAGACTCATTGGAAGTGCTAAAAGTTTGCATCTTTCCATTTTAGGTCACTATTTTCCAACAAATTTTTAAGAGGTAATTGCATTTTTTAGATTTACTATGGTTTTTTTCTTTTTCTTCCCATGTATTTCTCTCATTTTCAAGGAAACAAGTTGACTTCAACGACATGAAAAACAAAAATTAGCTTTCCTCTGAAAAAGAATATATTTAACGAAACTTAAGGGCATCTAAGTGACTATAAACCAATATATTCTTCTTTAAGAAAAAAATAAAATTAAGTCGCTACAACAGTGTCTGTCTTGAAGAACTGAGAATTAAGATGGTTGTTACAGTAAAAGACTCATTTAATACTGTCTCAGTGTTTTTTAGCTGGATTTTTTTTACTTCCTTTTTTTTTTTTCACTGTTAATTAAATAAGTCTAAACAATTTTGACAGTGATCACTTCTCGTGTAACTAAATTGGTCATTGTCCTTACCCAGGTATTCCAAACTACCAGAGTATTTTACTCTGTTCAAGGTGACAAGCATACTGTAACACCTTAATTCCTCAGTATCAACATAAGAGCAAGAGCTGCTATTTCAGTAAGTCACATGTCTTAATGATGCTGCAGTAAGTGCCATTCATTTAGTAGCAAGGTTCTCTAAAAACGTAGCTTAGAAGCTACTGTGCCTGTGTCTCTTACATGAATGAAGAGGTTCATTGCAGTTTATATATGTTTAGCATGGAGAAATGAGAGGATGGAGAGGATGGAAACCATGCCTGGCATTATCACATTCTGCACCTTTGTTCTTAAGTATTCACAGAGAAGTCTCTCATTATAGCATTTACAGTGACAGGCCTGTTTATTAACTTCTTAAGATTTATGTGGCTGTAGGTTGAGTGTATTTAACAGACCTATACACCATTAGTTATTGTTGATAACACAAAGGCTCTGTTTGCAAATAAATTCAGTTAATTAGATTGATACAGTAACTTTTACAAGGTTAATAAATATCTCCACACAACAGTGTTTGACTACTTCCAAAACAAAAATGTACATGTGCCTTAATTTACCCTTGAAACAAATGTTTATAAATTATACATTTGAATAAACTTGCAGATCGGGGAAAAAAGGGGGAGATTTCAAAGTTTTTTTGAAAGTCTAAATTAGGTTGTTTTTACACTTCCATGTTATTCACACAGAAGATCATTTCTAACCCCCAAACTGGCATAGCTCATAGGCTGTTAAGTTTAAAAATCAGCACTCATTACAACTTGCTTGCTTACTTGAACATCCTGCGGACACATGACTGACTCATAAGAGTGGTCAACAGGGCTTCTGTCATGAAATGAGCTCTGTTAAAGAATGGTAACCTACTCCTCCTGAAAGTTAATTCAGTGTTGACTACCCTTGAGAATTTTAGCTAAATCACTTGTAGGATTGTATTTTATATTTGTATATTTAACAATTTATTTTCTGCAAAATACAGATGCTAGAAGTGATGCTAGAGGTGGCTGAACTGTTAAAAATTAATACTCTGTTAAGATAAGCTTCTTCACTTATTACTTATTAGTGAGTTATTAGTGACTAGATCTAGTTTCTGGTTTGTGTTTTACAGTAGTTGTCATAACATTGATTTAACTTTTATGAAATGCCTCAAAACATTTAGACAAACACATACATAAAACTCACATTCTTCAGTGTGAAGAAATAAACATAACGGATTGTGTTATTGCTGTGTAATATGGTCCAAACACCTTTGAGGTAAAGGAGAAATTGCTTCTGGTTATGGACAAGATTCTTATATTTATTACTCTGAATGTTGGCTTGTAAAGGAGTCACTGTATAAAATAATAAGAAATGCATTTTGACTGAAAAATTTCAATATCATTACAGACACTTAAATTTTTACAGTGGGATATGGAGTCAGGCTTTTGTTGTTCTTCTCTCTACAATGAAATGAGTTTGCGGAGCATGAGTCAAAAGAAAAAGACCCTGCATTCCTAAAAATGCCAGAAATCTATCTGACGTGAACAAGAATTTTGCCTATGTATGGAGTACTTGACCACATCCTCTGTATATTTTCTTTATGAACGGCCATCTAAATCAATACATAATACAGAAGCAAAATCAGTACACAGTATAGATGCATGAGGTTCTACATTTTTATGCATGGACTCATATAATCTTGGATTATTACCACTTAAAACATTAAAAAGTGAAAGGATAATTCACCTTGAAGGACAAACCATGTGTCTTTTAACAAAGTGTTATTTTAATTCAAAAAAATCTAAAACTGGAACAGTTCATTGTCCAATGAATCTTAATAGTACTGAGCTTCAAGATGTACAAGAATAACACTTTAATGTCTAAGTACAAGAATCTTCTTCCTCTTCCTCCTTAATATACTTTAAATTTTTCCTTTACAGCTAAAAAATTACTATGAACAACATTTTCAGATCATAAAACATGGGAACTTAGAGATGTTTGTCCTGCAACTGGATTAGGTGCTGAAATAATTCTGATGACCTATATCAAAGTCCAAATAACTTTTATTGGTAGTTAATGCCCAAAGCCCTGTTGAAGATTTTAACTTTACCTGTGTTCAGCCTTTAAATTTAGAAGTTTTAAATATAGCTGTTTAACACAGTGAGTATTAAAAATTTGTGAGAAAATAAGAAGATAATGTGTAGGGCAGTGATCAGCATGATAGCCTGACTTTCTCCGGTTTCCTTTTCTTTATCTGTGTTTTGAACTTCTCAGTACAAAAAAGACATGGACATACTGGGTTGAGTCCAGTGGAGGGACACAAAGGTATTCTTAGAGCTGAGGCATATAATTTAAGAAGAGAGGCTGTGAGAGTTGGATTTTTTTAGCCTTAAAAAAACCCAAACCAAAATAAAAAAACAAACAAACAAACACACAAACAAGAAAACGAAAAACCAAAACAAAACAACTCTCCAACACCAAAAAAGATTTGGAGCTCTTTCATTGCTATCTAATGAAAAGATATGAGAGACAGAATCAGAGGTTTCTCAGAGGTGCACAGTAGAAAAGCAAGAAACAGTGCACACAAGCTGGAACACAGAAAATTCTGACTTTATAAAGGAAAGAAAAAATACCTGAAGGTGGTCATACACTGGAACAGATGGCCCAAAGAGACTAAAATTTCTCTCCTTGGAGACACTCAGAGCTCGACTGGACACAGCCAGGCTGTTCTAACTGGACCTGCTTTGGGCAGGATGTTGGACTAGATGATCTCTGGAGGTCCCTTCCAATGTGCATGATTCTATGACTATATGATCATGCTTATCATCCCAAAAGTAATTTAATCCTACTCATTCGAATTTCAATCTTAGTCATGCTGTTTATAGAAATTTAATAGTGTTAGACCACTCTTCTCAGATCAGTGTTGTACAAATACACTGAATTTCTCTTTATTACCTCTGCTAGCTATAGGATTATCATCACTTTTATCTAAACAGAGAATTGAGGTTAAGTGACTGAATTAAATTCATGAAAGAAATTTGTGAGAGGTATGATAGCTGAACAGAGGACCAACTTCCTGACCAGTACCTTAATTACACTGTTTGAAAATGATATCTTTAAAAGGGTATTGTTGACTGGAAATGAATTTCACCTTTTTCATATTTTTCTATATTTAAATAAAGAGATATTTTGAAGAACTAGTTTCCCCCTTACTATTATCACTGCAGTTAATGTCGTTTGTGGGCTATAATAAAAAAAAAAAAAAAGGATTAATTTAGAAGTTTCTTTTCAAATTTGCATCTTTGATACATATTGCAAATGAACAGATTTTGCCAATTGTACTTTCATGGATTATCATATTTCTCAATAATTCAGTGATTTCAGTGAATCAGAAACAGGCAGTTTTAAAAATGACTACATTAAGATAGTGTTCAAACTCGATAGCAGAATACCTGAAAAACTAATTATTTTGTTGCTATATAGAAATATGTTTGTACGTAAAGTCATGTTATACAGTGATTAAAACAAATATTTTTACTAGGAAAATTACTATAGGATTAAAATATTTTGCTCTGTTTCCTGCAGAAGTCTTTTATTTCACAGCGAAGCAACAACTGAGTAAATGAGTTTAGCATTTAAACTTGTCTCAGGACAATCTTAATTAACACTTGGTAAAGGCTTTTAATGTGAATAACTCATAAGCGATTTAAACATGTACATTTTAGATGGTCTTAAGAGTTTCCTTCATTGACACTAATAAAATTGTCCCCAACTCAAAAAATGCTGTATATTTAGTAAGAGAAGAGAGTGGTGGCCTGATGAAGTTCTTGATATTCTTTGAATTTTTACCCCTCAGTGTTTTGCAGCAAGATTCAGACAACAGTCCTACAGACTTTTCCTATTTCTGCTAGTTTAGGGGTAAATTTACTACATGAAATGCTAATATGTTGTTTTAATCTGAAAAATACTTGATACAATTGAATACCATTTTTCTGATACACAGTATAAAAATCTTTAAATGAGACCCAGTCACTTATACCATAATGCATTATGCAGCTTAAACACCGATTATAAACATAATCAGCATTCATTTGCACTCATTCTCATTTTGATTCCACGTTACACATGTCTTTAGGAAAGCATTTATAGAGGCATATCTTTTGGTTTTGCTACTGTAGTGTTTGAATGAGAGTATTTTTGGAGAACTTGTAGGTATTTTGCATAAGGAACACGCTGATAAGAAGTAAAATAAAAATTATAAATCTGCATTGGTTTTGACAAATATGACAGAGATTTTATTATATCAATGATACATTCTTCATATATCTTCTTATTTTGATTGTTAGTTGGGAGAAAATCTTCATTTGTGGTAAACTCTAAACCTAAATGTTTAATAACAAACCAAAGAAGTACACAGTTGGGTTTACAGTTTTTTTTTTTTTTTATCAGTATCTGCCTTCTAGAGAAAAAGAAAGGGGAATTTGACAGGAAATTATAAAATTCTTTTCAACTTCAGAGAATTTCCATCTCTTCCTACTCTTCATCTCTGTTTTGCTCTCATCTACTGCTCTGTCTTGAAAACATAGGGCTCTGCCAGAGTAAAAAGCTCATATGTACACACCAATTAAAAAAAGCTATTGGACTTCTGCACATTTGAAAGATCAGTTCCACAAGTTCAGAAATCAACAGGAGATTCTTCTGATGAAAATGGACACTGACCAGAAGTAAAAGACCTTTAGTGAAACCTTTTAGGTTTTTTTGAAGTTAAAATATGATATTTTGGTTTGACAAATAAAATACCTTTCTGAGTCCTGCAATACCAATCAATAACTACAGTTCTTTCCCTCTTTGCTTATGATTGTGTTTGTACAAGTAAATAAAGCAGGTTAAAATCTGCTGAGTTACACCTACTTGAACCAGTTTGGTGAATTTTCTTCCCCTCATAAATAGCTTCATCAGTACTGTCCATGAGGGTAAGTTCTTGACTCACAGTATCCATGACCATACTTGACCATTTTCTAAAAGGCTGTTACGGGGCATTGAACAAAAGCACCATGAGGATCATGTTCACACTTAAAGATGCTAGAGGAGTGTACAACAGAATTTCACTTGAATACTAGTCTGCTTAGGTCATTAATTATATTTTATGGATCAGGGTACCTGTCTGGACAAGTATCCTACAATGACTTGCAATGAACAGGAAGAGAAGATGCAATAGTGTGTAGTGAGAGACATAGCCTGCTCAGACTGTCCGACACAAGAAAAAATAGGAAAAAAATTGAAGCTTGACAATTCAGAATTCATTGGGCTTATCCAGGAGCTTATGACATCCTTCATCACACATTAAAACATATAGGAGCTTTCTATCTCCTGTACTGGTTATTATAAAAATCATTTAACACAAATGATGGGTCTGTGTCATTTTAAGACTGCTGGTTCTCTGGCGTTCAGTTTAGGAGGACAAATGGATGTGGTGTTGAAAGAACAATTTAATAAAATCATTTTTTAAAAATTCAGCTCTGATGATGAAGGAGTAGTCTGACATATTAAAAGGACTTTCTTACTGGCATTGTTTCTTTCTTACTCTTTGTCTTAATCTGAGGAAGGTCCTGGAGAACATTCACCACTTACGGTGAATTACACACTGGATAAAATGTAACAAATTATTAAGCTACTGGCAGGACATCATTTATCTAAACTACAAAGTACTTCAGTGTTGGGTGATTAGACAACACAATAGTGAACAAAAAGCTGTGGGAATTTATTTATATGATCCTACTATGATTAGCAGCTTGAGCAATTAATCCAGAACTCTACTGCCAGTGGTGGAGGGACTGTCTTGCAAACATCACTGAAGAAGCCAGAACTTCTCCACTGGTAGAATGTATTCCTATTTACACTGATGAGACACACCAGCATAAAAAGGACAGTGAGGATGACCAGGCAAAACAAGAATGGCAAGCACCAAAGTGTGCAGGCATTTCAAATCAAGGCTTATGGTAATATTTATTACCATAAGGGTTTACAGCTCAGATCAAGGATGTAGCCTGGGTTCCTTGAAAAATATCATAGTGTGACTGTCTGCTACCAAAGGAAATAACTCCGTATCGGCAAGCAAAGCATACCCTAATCCAGCATTTGATTATGACTAAATGAGTACAAGAAAATGAAAACGTAACTGTTGGATGGGATCAACAATCATCTGTGTAAGTCAGAGAATAAAGCTCTCTGGAGTTGAGAGCTGCATGAGGTTTCTGGACCTGCCGGACCGCCATCCAGGATGCAGGACAGGATGGGGGGATTGGGGGAGTCCCAGTCCCCCAGTCCCAGGTATCAGGCGCCTCCCTTGGGATGAGGCAATGCTGGGCTAGGGTATGGACCCGTAGGTGAGCCCAGCTCAGCAGGACCCACGGCTGGGCAGGGCAGGGCTATGAGGAGCCGGAAACCAGTCCTGCTGTGGCATCACTGGGGCAGGTGATAACAGCCCTGGGGTCCTGAAATCAGGTCCTGGGTTGTAAGCAGGGTGGGGGAAGTCCCAGGAAATGTGGGCAGGGACAGTCAGGGCTGATGGTGCCCTCAGGGCCCTGACACTGCTTTCATGATAAATTACTCATCCATCACATTACATTTCTTAAAGATGAGAAAAGACCTGAAGAGTTCACAATTGAGAGGAAAGATGAAATTTCCTCCTTAAGGGAAATTTTTCTGACAAAGATTTTCATGACAATACATCCAAGTAGTTTAAGATTTTTACAGAGAACAGTTAAAGGCATTTTGGAATAGAAATAAAAAAGTAACTTCAAGGATTTGGATTATTTATTTGTAACTGTCAGTAAAACCCACTCCTTATAGTTTGGAAGGTGCTCCTGTTGGAAATAGTGAGACCCCTTTCTATGGTGTTTTATGTAATTAGCAATTGAAATGGCAAGAGTGTGGTCTCAGCAGAAGTTTGGAGAAAAGAGGCATCTAAAGCTGATTTAGTTGAATCTCCTTTTCGATTCAGTGTCAGAACCTTATAGTGGAGTTCTGAACTACCCTCTGAGAGGACCTCTCTTTCCAATGGCGATAGATTAGTTTCATAATTCAGACCCTGACACTATGCCTATGCTAATAAACTAAATAAGGCCAGGACAGAGGCATGAGCACTGGCCAGTGATGATCCACGCTGCTCTACTTTTGGCATCATCATTGGCATGGCTTTGGCCTTTGCTAGCTAGCGCACTCGGGACACAGCTTTGAGTTAGCTCAGACCAGAGATATTTCCAAAGTCAGTCTGGAGGCGACCATCCTGCTACAGGGGCCAAAGCTGTCTAAAACTGTCATCATGGACAGTCTGTGAGATCTGGTGTCTTGGTCAAAGAGATAGTGCCAGAACTGTGTATTTCACTGGGAAATGATCAGAGTGACCATTGGATTAATTTTGCATTAAATTTTAAAAATATGAATCAGGTTTCACTCAATGAAGTAAGGGAAGACTCACTCACAGCAGTAAAACCCTACTTTCAAGTTTTTCAAAAGCCTGGGCATGTTGAAAATACCCAGTCATGAAACAGAGGTTCCCACCTACCCCAACACACTGCCTCATTATGTTCTGTACTCAAATGAAGGTGTACAGTTTGTGCACAAGTGATTGTATCTTTGCATCTGAGACACAAGAAATAAGTTTTAAGTGAGCAATAAGAACTTGTTAAAATAGGCTGTTCTTATATAGTCTTAAAAAATTAAAGTTCATCAAAATGAAACTTGCAAGTAACCTCTCCAAGCAATTCTAATGTCAGTAGAACAGAAGCATCGTGCAGTTTTTCTCTCCATGTCCTATCCTGTTCTTTGTTTAATTCTAATGTATTCAGATTTTTTTATGGTATAGTAGATTAAACTTTTACAAATTTCTGTGCTGTACTGTCGTGGTTTAGCCCCAGCCAGCAACAAAAAACCACATGGCCATTCGCTCACTCCCCACCCCATGGAGAGACAGGGGGAGAATTGGAAGAAAAAGGCAAAATTTGTGGGTTGAGATAGGGGCACTTTAACTGAACAACAAAGGAAAGAAGAACACAACAGCAATAATACTAATAAAGGAATATACAAACATGAGTAATGTACAACTGCTTACTGACCAGAATCTGGAAAGACCCAGCCCATTCCTGAGGAGTGATTTCTGCCCTCCCCCACCACAGCCAGTTCCCCCAGCTGTATACTGAGCATGACATTACATGGTATGGAATAACCGCTTTGGATAGTTTGGGTCAGCCCTCAGGCTGTGTCCCTCCCCAGCTCCTTGTGAAAATTAACCCTATTGTCATCGGAACCAGGACATGTAAAATTCTGATATTTGACAAATTTAACAATGACAATTTTTAAATTTCACTTTTAGAACCACTTTTTATCTGAAGTCCAGAGCAGATAAAAAAGTTGCATGTAATGGGTAATGTCATAAGAGATTTATACCTATCAGCTGAAGCAATGCACAGGGTTCAACCAAATGTATAGACTTATTAAGAGAGTTCCAAACAAATTAATCTCACCTAAATTTGGATTAATTTGCCTTAATATCAGGTGCTTAATAGTTCAATGTCTAAGACAAAGCTATTAATTCTAAGTTTCTATGATTCCTTTATAGTTAATGGAGAGAAATAGGCACCTTCAGATGGTTCATATTAACTTAAAATAGATGTCTAAGGGGGGATGAAGCACTCTCTGGAGGTTTCTCTTTCTTTCTAGCAAGTATACAGGAAAGCCAAAACTATCTGCTTTGACTTGGGTAACTAATTTTTAGACATGTAATGTTAGGTCAGAGATATCCCAAAGAATTCCAGAATTTACTTGATTAAAATATGTTTTACATGCCTGAAACTGGAGCACTGAAAAGTGGGTTACTAATATCCATGCTTTAATTTGGGAACAGAATGAATGTTGAATCTGAGTATCATTTCAATCCTTTCTCTGATTACTCTAAATGCTTCTCTATGTATTATAGACAGTAGAAAAAAAAATTGTGCAGAACCCCAAATCTTTAAAAAAAATGGACAGCGAGTACCTATCCTAAAGGTGTACACTTGGAACCTGTGTCGAAAAGTAGCCCTTTTCACTTGGTTTAATCCATGTAAAAATTGCAGGAAAACTTTTATCAAGATTAGGGAATGTGAAGTCATGTTATATGTCATCTGTGAAGGCCAATGACTAATGCATAAACAGATTCTTCAATATTTTGTCCCAATAAAAAGCAACATCCACCATTGATTACTAGCCTTGCCTTTAAGCAAAAACTGAAGTATGAACTCTCCTAGCATACAGCTACCAGGTCAATGATGCTTTCACTTAAATTAAAACTGCTCTTAGCTTCTCAAGCATGTTTTTCATTTGTACTAGAACTTATTCCTATTATTGCCTTAAATATTTTAGCATTCCCTTTGTCAAGAGAACTTAAAAATTCAATGGCTACTTTAGGCAAGCCAAATATGGTCATCGCCACAATTACTGAGTTACAATTGCCCCAGTCACAAAAGTCGTCTTCTTTAACTGAAAACTAACAAAACAAGCCCAGTGCATGAACAGCAATCACACTGTCTCGTATTAAGGCATTGCATGGGCTGGGGGCTTGCTGTGGGCTCACAGACTGGGGTGGGGGGCAAGCAGGGCCTCTCTCACCACCCCAGCCTGGAACAAGGCAGACAGGGAGGCACTGGGGGCAGCCCCAGCCCTGGGCATGATCCAGCTCTCTAGGGACAGGCCAATGATGGACTGGGATGTGTGTGGGATCCATGGCTGGACAGGGCAGGGCCATGGGGAACTGGAGACTGTCCCCGCCGTGGCATTGCTGGGGCAGGGACAGTGCTGATTGGCCCTGAGGGGCTCAGATGGGGTCCTGGGCTGCGGGCAAGGTGGAGAGAGCCTCAGGAGAGGCTGGGCAGAGGAACCAATGCCTCTTATTGCCCTCAGACCCCTGACATCTTGTACTTCACAAAGACCTGCAAGAGAATTAAGAAATCCCTGAAGTTTCTAGCAACCTCATTCTAGCAGGATGCAGCTGGACAGGCAGTACAGAGATAACAATGAGAACCTTTTATTTAAAAAGGGGAAAAAATAGCAGGAAAAGACTTTTTCTTTTTTTTTTTTT
>VZSF01002501.1:0-56623 GCA_013398295.1 Chionis minor
AAGAAAAACTACAGAGAATGTGGGTCCTCTGTCGAATGAGACGGGTGCCATGGTGGCAGACGATGCAGAGAAGGCAGAATTACTGAATGTATCCTTTGCTTCAGTCTTCACTGCTCAGGCCAGCCTACGGGACCCCCAGACTCTACAGGTAACAGGGAAAGTCTGGAGCAGGGAAGACTCTCCGTTGGTTGGGGAGGATCAAGTTAAAGATGAACTAAGTAAACTGGATATTCACAAGTCTGTGGGTCCTGATGGGATGCACCCACAAGTGCTGAGGGAGCTGGCAGAAGTTATTGCTAGTCCACTCTCCATCATCTTTGAAAGTTCCTGGAGAACAGGCGAGGTGCCTGAGGACTGGAGGAAAGCCAATGTCACTCCAGTCTTCAAAAAGGGCAAGAAGAAGGATCCAGGAAGCTACAGGCCAGTCAGCCTCACCTCCATCCCTGGAAAGATGATGGAACAGCTCATTCTGGGCATCATCTCCAAACATCTGGAGGAAAAGAAAGTTATCAGAAGTAGTCAACATGGATTCACCAAGGGGAAGTCAAGTCTGACTAATTTGATAACCTTCTATGATGGCGTAACTGGATGGATAGATGAGAGGAGGGCAGTGGATGTTGTCCACCTTGACTTCAGCAAGGCTTTTAACACCGTCTCCCAAAGCATCCTCGTAGGTAAGATTAGGAAATGTGGGTTAGATGAATGGACAGTGCAGTGGATTGAAAACTGGCTGGCAGGTAGGTCTCAGAGGGTTGTGAACAGTGGGGCAGAGTCTAGTTGGAGGCCTGTGGTGTTCCTCAGGGGTCAGTACTGGGTCCAGTCCTGTTCAATGTATTCATCAGTGACCTGGATGAAGGCATGGAGTATACCATCAGCAAGTTTGATGATGAAACAAAACTGGGAGGGGTGGCTGACACCCTGGAAGACCGAGCTGCCATTCAGCGCGACCTGGACAAGCTGGAGAGTTGGGCAGAGAGAAACCTTAAGAAGTTCAACAAAAGTAAGTATAGGGTCCTGCACCTGGGGAGGAATAGCCCCATGCAGCACTACAGGTTGCGGGCTGACCTGCTGGAAAGCAGCTCTGCAGAGAGGGACCTGGGAGTCCTGGTGGACAACAGGATGACCGTGAGCCAGCAATGTGCCCTTGTGGCCAAGAAGACCAATGGCATCCTGGGGTGCATCAAGAAGAGTGTAGCAAGCAGGTTGAGGGGGGTCATCCTCCCCCTCTACTCTGCCCTGGTGAGACCACAACTTGAGTCCTGTGTCCAGTTCTGGGCTCCCCAGGTTAAGAAAAACAGGGAACTGCTGGAGAGGGTACAGCGAAGGGCTACAAAGATGATGAGGGGGCTGGAGCATCTTCCTTACAACAAAATGCTGAGGGAGTTGGGTCTTTTTAGTCTGGAGAAGAGAAGGCTGAGGGGGGATCTCATCAATGTTTACAAATACTTAAAGGGAGGGTGCCTGGAGGAGGGGGCCACTCTTTTTTCAGTGGTGCCCAGTGAGAGGACAAGAGGTAATGGGTACAAACTTGAATATAGGAAGTTCCATCTGAACCCGAGAAGGAACTTGTTTCCTTTGAGGGTGGCAGAGCACTGGAACAGGCTGCCCAGAGAGGTGGTGGAGTCTCCGACTCTGGAGACATTCAAAACCCACCCGGACGCCATCCTGTACCACCTGCTCTAGGTGGACTTGCTCTGGCAGGAGGGTTGGACCAGATGATCTCTAGAGGTCCCTCCCAACCCTTAACATTCTGTGATTCTGTGTTCTATGATAATGGAAAAAAGCTGTGACTATACAGGCCTTAAAAAGAGCAAAGGCATCTAATTTAAAAGCACACTGAGACAGCCATGGACTGTAACAACATTAGCAGAAAACCACTAGAAAAAGATTACTAGGGTGAATTAATAAGTACATTTGACATAATCAGGAAGACCTTTAAAGAAGCCTTTCTAGAATTCTGTGGACCCAGTGAGCTTGTGTAATACAAGCAATGATGAAAAAAATCTAACATTTTTCTTAAAGGTAGATTCATTTACGAAGTGGAATATATGAATTGGCAAGTGTCATAGATGGGGACTGAACCTGAAGAGCTCTGAAGGTTTTTGCCCATCCCACAAAAATAACATACATAGGAACATTGCAAGTTATTAAAGTTGCTGGAGGATTTCTTTTGATCGTGATTCTATTACCTATTAATTAAAAGCTATCTCTAAAACAGTACAAAATCAAAATTGCCTTTAGCCTTTTTGTAGCTGTTCGAGACATTATTCACACACAGATAACAATATGTCTTTGTAGGAAGATAAATATTATGCAGGAAGACTTGTAGTCCTCTGTCCACCCTGCAGACATAATTCAGGCCAGATTTTGTCAAGAGGCTAAGAAAAACATCGCTGTGTTTTGTGCTAAGGTGTCCTGTCCTTCCAAAATGTACAGGGCCTCCAGGAGAAAAGAGGATAGATAGGAAGTGTTCCTCTCCCTTCTTAAACACGCATGGCTCTGCCGAAGAAGCTTAGAGCCTTGAGCAACAAGTTTATGAAGAAACACTTTTTTGCGCTCAGTTCCAGTCCCTGAGGTAGTGGCAGAACTGTGCACTGTTCCCTGAATCCTGCTCTCCTCTGTTAAATTGTGCTTGTTTCAATCATAGCTCCATAGTGGACCAGAGCAGTCGATAAGAAAAATAAAATAAAAAAATAATAATAATTTAAAAATCGTACATGAGAATAAGCATACCCAACTACAAAAATACCAAAACTTTAGTCAGCATTACCGTAATCTAGACACTGCATGAAAAGTTCATCGCAAATTTGGGGATGCTATGATCATGGTTGTAAAGCTCTACCTGATTTATTCTTCCACATGTAGCTACAACATCCTTCGCAGCAAAGTCCAAGATATTTCCTTAAGCCTTGTGTGCTGCATTTATACCAAAGGACACAAAAAATGAACCTGTGATCCAGTGCAAAGAGGATGACTAGAGTTTATTAATCATAAATGAAGGTGATGAGTAGTTCAGGAGGCATACAAATGAACTAGCAACCTTGCTGAGAGGTCAGTACTTTCAATAGTAAACGGTCTGCTCATTTCAATGTAACTTTCTAGGTTTAGAGTCAGAAAGCATCCCAGATGCAACTACTAAATCTGAAGGACACTTTATATCATTTTAGTTTTGTCTTGTCTCTCTTGTTTAATAGCTCTTGGTTTAGAAGTGCAAATGACTTGGTAGTTAGGTTTTTAGGGGATTCAAGAGAAACATTTTGACACAGGTAGTGGCTGCAAAAGCAATAAGATTCCCTTTCAAAGAGCTTGACCTTCTGCTTAGTTGTAATTACAGTCACTAGGCTAATCCTGAGGTAAAGGATTGGGATCATAAAATTTGTTCTTTGTGTTATGGATGCCCATGTGCTCCAACCTGTGCTGAGGTTACTGTAGAATAGGGATGCAGTTTTAAAGACTTCTATTTACACTTTGAGATAATTTTTTTCTCAATTTGCTAGCATCTCCATCTTTGGAATGTGCGTTCAGTCTTTTTGAAGGCAATATTTCTGTACTATGTAAATTTTGCTTTTTAAATTGAAATAAACAATTAGTTTTGTGTACACGTCCTCTTTTGTCACAAATATTTGAGGGAAGGAGTAGACATTCCTAATGGCACAACATCCATTTAAATGTCAAAGAGAGTTTTTTATGTCCACTAAATTAAAACAACATTTGCTGTCAGGACTTAAAGAATTTGGCATTTCTTCTGATTTCTATTTATGACAGCTCTCAGAGGACATGCTGTGAAGTACTTTTGCTTGCTTTAGGACCAATTGCATGTGACAAATACATCAGTTTTTAATAGCAGAAGTGGACATATAATTTGATGAAGTATGTCTTTATGTCATCAGCTGTTGTCTGCCACCAGCTTTTTACAAAGGCACTCTAAACGAGATCACCCCCAGCTGCCTTGATAATTCAATCTCTTTTCCCCCTGTAACCAGACCAAAGCTAGCTTGAAATCAACAGAAAGACTGCAAATGGGTTTTGGAGCTGTAAAGCTAAACAATTCTGGGCCTTTTTCTGTCGTCTCCTTTTCATGGAAAAGAGCAATGTTCACCAGTGCACATGGGTTGTGTTCATAGCTCCTGTTCTGCATGGGTAAGGACCTGCACAACATGTTCAGGCTGACATAGGCAGTCTGATGGTACCACATCACACCCACGGGAACAGATATCCTGCTAGGCTGTCCACGGTCAAATTCACCTGCAGAGTGTCTCTGCATGTTACTTAGCACCCCTCCAAACGCATCATATCTCTGCAATTGTTACCATGAACTGTCAGTGTCATTCTTCTGAGCTCACTGGTGTTATTCCAAAAATCATAGTACAGCTCACACCATGTGTGAGGAAACAACAGCTATGTATATTCAGAGATTTGACCACCTCAGTAAAGATACAGCCACTTTAGAAATCTGCCTTTTTTTTCCTTATAGCATGATGGCCATATATAGTCTATGTTTTTACCCCCACTAAGTATATAAACACATCTTAAAGTATATGTTAATTATTAACACAACTGTTTGACTCACCAAACAGCTGAAAAACACCTCATTAAATCTTTCATGTTTTTTGACTTTTCACTTTTCAGTAGCCAGCTGTACACCTTCTGAATTATTAGTGTCACATGCCCAACAACAAAATTTCTTTACTGTTCCAATTAAACAATTAATTAATACCTACAGTACAAAAATAAAGTAAGAAGAAAGAGAACGTGAGCAGTGAGCAGTGGTTTTTTTTATTTCCACTCTGTTTTGTGAAACATTCTGGGGCAGCTGCTATAGTTTTTTTCACTATATTTTCATAGCTTCCATTTTGCTGATATGTTTCTTTTATTTGATAAATAATTTTTTGAAAAAGCTGCAGAAACTAGACAAATGCAGTATAATACTACTCATCACATAAATTATTTGATAAAAAAATTGAAAAATTGTCAAAGACTACATGTGAAAAATAGTATTTGGCTTAGGTTGTTTCACACCCGACACATATGGCAGTTAAAAGAGTGAAAGAGTTTTGAGATTATTTGGTTCTAAAAACAGATCCCAGTTGCAGAGACCTAGTAGTGCAGAAGCATTAAGCGCTGGAGCTTCAGTTTGGAAAAATCACCACTCATTTACAATTGCAGCTGCCTGACTAACAACATTAATGTTCTGTTGGATACTTAAATTCAATTTCTTCTATTAATATACATGTCGGTTTTAGTACTCTAGTGGAAACAGTAACAACAGTTTTTCTTCATTGAAAAATTAAAGGACATACCTAACTACAGTAGCAATGTCATCAATACTCCTCATGAATAGTTCTAAAATTTTAGGAGACTCTAAAATATGATTTTATCTACAGACTTACTGCTACATCAGGGGAAATCAAATCACCTGTGAATGTCTTATTAGAGCAATCTGTCTGACGCTTCTCTTACATCTCACTTTTACATCCTTAGTGCACTTTTAAAAATTAAAATAGAGAGTTAGAGGTGAAAATATTTTAAGAAATAATCACATTAGTGCTTTCTAGAAAAAGGAATTACATGTGAAATAACAAAAAAAGTCTGCGATTTTAATGTGAACTACATCTCTCTTTCACTTAAAACCTAGAGAGTTGTCTCTCCTGTAGAGTGCGGGCAAGTTGCTGTCTCTAGATCTTTAGTCACAATTTCTTTTCTTTTAATTCCTTTTTCAGACTGGTTATTTTAAAGAATTGCCAGCTTGTGCCTTATTCCCCCTTATAGTATGAAGATCTGTATGAAAGTAAAGCTGCAGAAAGAGCCTTGACTGGTGGTTTTTTTTCCCAAAGAACAACTTCAAAACCAAGTATAATAACTACCTATATTTTTCCTCCTGCCAGCTAAAGTAATGCAGTCTGCTGGAGAAACTCCATGCCACTGCAATGCTTGCCATGTTATTCAGGTATGTCTTCCAAAACATAACTGATATGTGATCCTCAGAGAGCTTGCCTTACAGACTATGCGAATCAGCATATATATATATATTTCCATTCCTATATTATTCCCCTCTTCCTTCCACTTCCACTGTTAGGGACAACAGGCAGGCCTTTCCTCTTAATTTCTGAGATTTTAGTTGAAGGAATGTATGCCCATGTTCTGCACCCTTTAAGGACTACAGTGATTAAGCATTGACGTTGACCAGGTTTGAGACATGGAGGTCCAACTCAACAGGCATGGCTTTGTGCAAGAGTGTAGCTATAAGAGGCAAAAAAAGTAAAATGCAGGCAATTTGTGAGGTCCCTGGGTTCACTAAATCCCCAGAAGCTCTTCATGACCTTCTAAAAGGAATTTTACAGGCTAATTTGTCACCTAAGGTCATTTATAATAATGGTTTAATACCTGATTATTAGGACTATCTTGAACTGGCAGGAGCATGGAGTTGGCCATCTAATATGTCGTATCTATCTGCTACGATCCCGAAATTCTCTTTCATTTTGCTTTAAACAGGAGTTAAAAGCTTTCTCACTGTGAAGAACAGAACAATGTAGTAAAGGGGACACCACTCTACTTCTTTTTTTCTGGTGGTCAAAGAATGGCTGATGGAAATTCTGAAGGAATACTGGAATATTATCACAAGTTGTTTTAATTTGATTTTTTAAGTCTCATGTTAGAAGCTTTTGGAAAATCATGATTCATGGTCACCCAGCCCGAAATGGAGTACTTGAAATGCACCACTGTTTGCAAAGTAAAAGCTTATACCTGTAACACGCTAATTGTTAAAACCGAGGTACATAATTCATTTACATGCCAACATATTACATTTACTTATATTATTGATCCATAGAAAAGGGAGTGCATGTTAAAAAAAAAAAAAAAGAAAATCTTGCAAAGCAAAACACTATGCAAGAATTTTTCTAGAAGTTGGCTACAATTCTCAGTGATTGAACAGAATCTCATGCTAAAACTACTTACTGATTAGGAGCAGAGATTTGCATGATTTTTAGGATCATGGATTGCCTTTATTATTAAAAAAAATTCAGTTGATTATTAGAACTTATTGGGGTACATTATTTAAAAAAATTTTATGATATCAACATGTTTATTTGGAGCATATAAATTTAATTAGAATTTATGTTGGATATTACTGATTTTTTTCAAATAAATACTCTTTTATCATTTGGTAGCATACTCGAGAAGCAAAAAAAATAATTTTTGAAGAAACTTTAAATATTTCTTTTGACAAAATACTAAAATGTAAATATTGCATTCTGATATGAAAAAAATCAAACTTTGAAATATCAGAATTTCCTCAGGGAATGGAAATTAGTCACTTCTAATTATACTGTTATATAAAAAAGAATAAAGGTCTACTTGACAATGATTGTGTTGCCTTTTTTGTGATTGTGATTATCTGAGGATCAAAGTGCTACCTGAAAATCAGATTAAAGCATACCTTTAGGTAATGTATAAAACAACAATAACGTTTTCTCCTTTGTGTTGATAAAGAAGCAGAGTTGTTCTTTCTTTTTTAATATGAATGCATTGCTTGTTTGATCTTTTCTCTAAAAAAAAAGCCCAAACCAAACCCCCTAAAAATAGTAAATCTTGCTGTATTTTTACCTGGATTTATACATTCATTTGTTACTTTTATCGCCATGTGAAGGTCTACACAGACCAAGAACTTTTAAAAATCTCTTTGTATATCAAATTCTCTTCAACATGAAGTCTCAGTCACCACCTCTTGGTGAGCAATTCAAAACTTTTAACCACCTCAGGCAAGGCAGATTCATAATTATTTGATGCAGAAAGCAAAATAACCATGTTAATCACAAAAGTATATTTATCCCTTGTCTTTTGCACTAGGCAACTCACCAATTCTCAGCCATCAAATGCAATTCTTATGCTTAAGACTGTATCTTCAGTATTTCAGTCAAATTCTGATGGCATACAATTTTTTCAAAGACACAAAGGATATGATTTCCCCTATGTCATATAAGAAGCAAAGCATGGGTCTTACATAGAACTTTTAGTCTCCTTTTCTTTATTGTTTTTCTCCTCTCTCTCCATTATCTTCAGAACTATGTGGCAATAAGGGCAGACAAAGACTGGAGCAGGTTGCTGGAGAGGTTGCGTCACCTCTATTCACACAATCATAGAATAGCTTAGGTTGGAAGAAACCTTAAAGATCAACTAGTTCCAGCTTCCTTGCCGTGGACAGTGATATCCTCCACTAGACTAGGTTGCTCAAATCCTCATCCAACCTGGCCTTCCACACTTCCAGGGCTGGGGCCTCCACAATTTCTCTGTGCAACCTGTTCCAGTGCCTCACCACCCTCATAGTCAAACATTTCATCCTGAGATCTGTTCTAAATCTACCCTCTTTCAGTTTGAATCCATTACCCCTTGTTTCATCACTACATACCCTCGGAAAAAGGCCTTCTCCACCTTTCCTCTAGGCCCCCTTCAGATACTGGAAGGCCTCTATAAGGTTTCCCTGGATTCCTCTCTGCTCCAGGCTGAAAAAACCCATCTCTCTCAGCCTGTCTTCATAGGAGAGGTGCTCCAGCCCTCTTATCATTTTTGCGGTCCTCCTCTGGACTTGCTCCAACAGGTCCATGTCCTTCTTGTGCTGAGGACTCCAAAGATGGACAAAATACTCCAGGTGGAGTGTCACCAGATTAGAGTAGAGGAGCAGAATCCCCTCCCTTAATCTGCTGGCCATGCTTCTTTTGATGCAGCCCAGGGTAAAGTTGGCTTTCTGGGCTCCAACATGAGCTTGACAGCTCATGTTGAGCTTCGCATGAACCAACATCCCCAAGTCCTTCTCCTCAGGGCTGCTCCCAATATATTCTCTACCCAGACTGTATTTGTGCTTGGGATTGCCCCGACCCATGTGTAGGACCTTGCACTTGGCCTTGTTGAACTTCATGAGGTTGGCATGGGCCCACCTCTCAAGCCTGTCCAGGTCCCTCTGGATGGCATCCCTCCTCTCCAGCATGTTGACTGTGTCACACACCTTTGTGTCATTGTCAGCCTTGCTGAGGGTGCACTCAATCTTGACATCCATGTTGCTGACAAAGATGTTGAACAGCACCAGCCCTAGTACTGACCCCTGAGGAATGCCACTCATCATTGGTTTTTACTTGGACATCAAGCCATTGACTACAACTCTTTGAGTGCAGTCATCTACCCAATTCCTTATTCACCAAGTGGTCCATCCATCAAATCCATGTCTCTCCAAGTTAGAGACCAGCATGTCTTGCATGACAGTATTAAACGCTTTGCGTTTGTGTTTGCGTCCAGGTAGATGATGTCAGTTGCTCTCCCTTATCCACCAATGTTTTAACCCCATCATAGGAGGCCAGCAAATTTGTCAGGCATGACTTGCCCTTGGTGAAGCCATATTGGCTGCTACAAATCACCTCTTCATTTTCCACATGCTAAAGCAGAGTTTCCAGGAAAATCTTCTCTATGATCTTGCCAGGCACAGGGGTGAGACTGAGTGGTCTGTAGTTCCCCAGGTCTTCCTTTCTTCCCTTTTTGAAAATGGGGGTTACGTTTCCCCTTTTCCAGTCAGTGGGAACTTCACCAGACTGCCACAACTTTTCAAATATGATGGAAAGTGGCTTAGCAACTTCATCTGCCAGTTCCCTCAGGACGTGTGGATGGATTTCATCAGGTCTGATGGACTTGTGTACCTTCAGGTTCCTTAGATGGTGTCATACTTGATCTTCACCTGTAGTGGGTGGTTCTTCATTCTCACAGTCTCTGCCTATGCCTCCTGTGACTTCAGTGGTATAGTTAGAGCCCTTCCCGGTGAAGATTCAGGCAAAAAATCAATGAATACCTCAGCCTTCTCCATATCCCAGGTGACCACGTTTCCTATTTCCTTCCAGACAGGGCCCACATTTTCCTTAGCCTTCCTCTTATCACTGGCATAGAAGGTTTTTTTGTTGCCTTTGATGTCCCTGGCCATCTTTAATTCTATCTGGGCTTTACCTTGCTTAATCTGATCCCTGGCTTCTCAGACAGTTTCTCTGTATTCCTCTCAGGTTATCTGTCCTTGTTTCCACCCTGTGTAGGTCTCCTTTTTGCTTCTGAGTGTGTCCAGGAGCTCCTTGTTCATCCATACAGTCTTCCTGGCTTTTTTGCCTGACTTCTTCATTGTTGGGATGTATCCCTCCTGAGCTTGGAGGAGGTGATCCTTGAATATTAACCAGCTTATTTGGGCCCCTCTCCCCTCCAGTGCTTTATCCCATGGAACCCTACCAAGCAGATCCCTCAAGAGGCTAAAGTCCACTCTCTGGAAGTCCGGGGTGCTGAGCTTGCTACATATCCCCTTTGCTGCCCTAAGGGTCTTGAACTCTGCCATTTCATGACCATTGCAGCCAAGGCTACCCTTGAGCTTGACACTTCCCACTAGCCCCTCCTTGTTGGTAAGGACAAGGTCCAGTACAGTTCTTCTCCTCATTGACTCCTCTACCACTTGGAGAAGGNTTCCAGTGCCTCACCACCCTCATAGTCAAACATTTCATCCTGAGATCTGTTCTAAATCTACCCTCTTTCAGTTTGAATCCATTACCCCTTGTTTCATCACTACATACCCTCGGAAAAAGGCCTTCTCCACCTTTCCTCTAGGCCCCCTTCAGATACTGGAAGGCCTCTATAAGGTTTCCCTGGATTCCTCTCTGCTCCAGGCTGAAAAAACCCATCTCTCTCAGCCTGTCTTCATAGGAGAGGTGCTCCAGCCCTCTTATCATTTTTGCGGTCCTCCTCTGGACTTGCTCCAACAGGTCCATGTCCTTCTTGTGCTGAGGACTCCAAAGATGGACAAAATACTCCAGGTGGAGTGTCACCAGATTAGAGTAGAGGAGCAGAATCCCCTCCCTTAATCTGCTGGCCATGCTTCTTTTGATGCAGCCCAGGGTAAAGTTGGCTTTCTGGGCTCCAACATGAGCTTGACAGCTCATGTTGAGCTTCGCATGAACCAACATCCCCAAGTCCTTCTCCTCAGGGCTGCTCCCAATATATTCTCTACCCAGACTGTATTTGTGCTTGGGATTGCCCCGACCCATGTGTAGGACCTTGCACTTGGCCTTGTTGAACTTCATGAGGTTGGCATGGGCCCACCTCTCAAGCCTGTCCAGGTCCCTCTGGATGGCATCCCTCCTCTCCAGCATGTTGACTGTGTCACACACCTTTGTGTCATTGTCAGCCTTGCTGAGGGTGCACTCAATCTTGACATCCATGTTGCTGACAAAGATGTTGAACAGCACCAGCCCTAGTACTGACCCCTGAGGAATGCCACTCATCATTGGTTTTTACTTGGACATCAAGCCATTGACTACAACTCTTTGAGTGCAGTCATCTACCCAATTCCTTATTCACCAAGTGGTCCATCCATCAAATCCATGTCTCTCCAAGTTAGAGACCAGCATGTCTTGCATGACAGTATTAAACGCTTTGCGTTTGTGTTTGCGTCCAGGTAGATGATGTCAGTTGCTGTCCCCTTATCCACCAATGTTTTAACCCCATCATAGGAGGCCAGCAAATTTGTCAGGCATGACTTGCCCTTGGTGAAGCCATATTGGCTGCTACAAATCACCTCTTCATTTTCCACATGCTAAAGCAGAGTTTCCAGGAAAATCTTCTCTATGATCTTGCCAGGCACAGGGGTGAGACTGAGTGGTCTGTAGTTCCCCAGGTCTTCCTTTCTTCCCTTTTTGAAAATGGGGGTTACGTTTCCCCTTTTCCAGTCAGTGGGAACTTCACCAGACTGCCACAACTTTTCAAATATGATGGAAAGTGGCTTAGCAACTTCATCTGCCAGTTCCCTCAGGACGTGTGGATGGATTTCATCAGGTCTGATGGACTTGTGTACCTTCAGGTTCCTTAGATGGTGTCATACTTGATCTTCACCTGTAGTGGGTGGTTCTTCATTCTCACAGTCTCTGCCTATGCCTCCTGTGACTTCAGTGGTATAGTTAGAGCCCTTCCCGGTGAAGATTCAGGCAAAAAATCAATGAATACCTCAGCCTTCTCCATATNTGTGGATGGATTTCATCAGGTCTGATGGACTTGCGTACCTTCAGGTTCCTTAGATGGTGTCATACTTGATCTTCACCTGTAGTGGGTGGTTCTTCATTCTCACAGTCTCTGCCTATGCCTCCTGTGACTTCAGTGGTATAGTTAGAGCCCTTCCCGGTGAAGATTCAGGCAAAAAATCAATGAATACCTCAGCCTTCTCCATATCCCAGGTGACCACGTTTCCTATTTCCTTCCAGACAGGGCCCACATTTTCCTTAGCCTTCCTCTTATCACTGGCATAGAAGGTTTTTTTGTTGCCTTTGATGTCCCTGGCCATCTTTAATTCTATCTGGGCTTTACCTTGCTTAATCTGATCCCTGGCTTCTCAGACAGTTTCTCTGTATTCCTCTCAGGTTATCTGTCCTTGTTTCCACCCTGTGTAGGTCTCCTTTTTGCTTCTGAGTGTGTCCAGGAGCTCCTTGTTCATCCATACAGTCTTCCTGGCTTTTTTGCCTGACTTCTTCATTGTTGGGATGTATCCCTCCTGAGCTTGGAGGAGGTGATCCTTGAATATTAACCAGCTTATTTGGGCCCCTCTCCCCTCCAGTGCTTTATCCCATGGAACCCTACCAAGCAGATCCCTCAAGAGGCTAAAGTCCACTCTCTGGAAGTCCGGGGTGCTGAGCTTGCTACATATCCCCTTTGCTGCCCTAAGGGTCTTGAACTCTGCCATTTCATGACCATTGCAGCCAAGGCTACCCTTGAGCTTGACACTTCCCACTAGCCCCTCCTTGTTGGTAAGGACAAGGTCCAGTACAGTTCTTCTCCTCATTGACTCCTCTACCACTTGGAGAAGGAAGTCGTCATCAATGCATTGATTCCAAGAACTTCCTGGATTGCTTGTGCCCTTCTCTGTTGTCCCTCCAATGGATATCAGGGTGATTGAATTCCCCTATGAAGACCAGGGCCTGTGAACGCAAGGCTGCTCCTATCTCCCTATAGAGGGCCTCATTCTCTTTGTCATCCTGGTAAGATGGCCTGTAGCAGACCACTACTGTAATGTCATGTGCACCTGCATTCTCTTTATTCCTGACCCATAAGCTCTCGGTCAGCTGTTCATCCATCCCCAGGTGGAGCTCCATGCACTCCAGCTGGTCATTTTACATTTTTACACTCCCTCCTCATTTCCTCTGGCTGTCCTTCCTAAAGAGCCTGTGTGCTTCCATTCTAACACTCGAGTCATAGGAGCCATCCCACCACGTCTCTTTGATGCCAATGAGATCATAGCCCTGGAGGTGTGGGCATGTCTCTTGTTTGTTCCCCATGCTATGTGGGTTTGCATAGAGGTATTTAAGTTCTGTTTGAAGCTGACTTACTGGCTGGAGTAACTGCAATCTCTTTGTGCCATCTCCAGGTGGCCTTCCTTTGAGGTGTTTTACTAGTGTTTCTCCATTGGCTCCTATTACCTTAGGAACCCCTGCCACATTTCCATAAGATTTTGAGTGTGCTGCAGTGTACCCAGCACATCTCAGAGCAACAGGCTGAGGGCCCTTGCTGGCATCTCATCCTCCAAACCTTAGTGTGTGTTGTCCCTTGGCTTGTCATGGGCAAGCCTCCTAATACCTCCCTCCCCCATCTAGTCTAGTCTGTTCTTGGAGGTGTTCAAGATTCAGCTCTATGTAACCCTCAGCAACTTGATCTGACAACACATGCTTGGAGCAGTGAGTTAGACCAGATGGCTTCCAGAGGTCTTTTCCAACTAAAATAGTCTATGATTTTAGCTAAATGTTTTGGGACAGTTTCTATGGGATGTTTTCCTGATCAATCGCATTGCTCAGGAACAAGCAGCCTGGGGGTTTTGTGTGTGGTTTTTTCCTTTGGGTTGTTTTGGATTTTGGTTTATTGTTGTTCTCCTCTCAAGTTTTGCTCTTCTTCTAGTGTTTCTTATAGTTTTAAAGTCTCCCAATGTCTTTACATCTTTCTCTCAAAGGAGTTCTTCACCATTAGTACAGGGTTAATTTGGAAAGGAGAAAAAGGAGTGCCTTGAGTTTTTTATTGACATTCTGCCTGCTGGATAGCTGATGATCATTAACATTGGACTAAAAGTTCTTCTGTTGTTCATCTGGTTTAGGGCTCATGGTCTAGCGCTTACTGCTGTAGTTATGCCCCAGCTGTCATATCTACTCCACTGCCACAGTTCTGGAGCTGGCAAAACAAAAGTTTTGCCTATGCCTCAGCTACAGCAACTCAGAGTACTAGATTAAACCACAGATAAAGGTGAATTCACACTTACACTCTGGATAGTAAAGTGGAGCGTCTGAATTGGAGGTAAGTATTGCCTATTTCTGCTGCTCCTGTGATGAAGGCAAAAATTGTCAGTAACAGAGGTGTGATAAACAGCTGGGTAGTATATTAAACCACTGGGAACATTTATTTAAAGGCAATAGATTAGAACCCTTCAGTACAGTTAGCTGGACATTTCTTCTGCTGACTTAGCTAAGTTAATGTGAATTGTAACACTATTTCCAGCCATGGTCATTAATATGTTAGAAATACTATTATAAAATAAATAAAAAAAATAAAGAGCCATCTTCAAAGCTCTCTTGTTGACTTCCTCTCAAAGATGATATCTATGATTATTGCTTAGAATTTCACAAAACCCAGTTGCAGGGTGTAATACATTTATTGCTATTCAAATGCATCCATTTTGTTTTACAAATTTTAGAAGGCTCGTTAGAGATTTTAGGATCATTAGAAGTAAGGCAAACTCTTTCCTGATTCATTTCTGGCAAAATGCTCAGTGCTTCTTTCAACCTCTCTGCTATTCTGAGTCCCCAGATTAGAAACACATTATTCCAATAGCTTCAGTGTGATTCAATTATTGTGAATAGGTCTGCATTTTTACATCTGAAGCAAAAGCAATCTTCCTCAACTAACACTATGAAAATCAACTAATGTAGAAGAAAAGCTTATTTCTATACCTGGGGAATTTGAGGAACCCCAAGCATTGTCCCCGTGCCTACACCCAAACAAGGGTCTTTTAGCCTTTTTAAAATAAAAAATAGTTTCATTCTTGGCTCATTACAGTGCAACCACTGCAGATTAAACCTCTCTATCAATTACAAGCAGCTGAACATCCTTTAGCATCAAACAGAATGACAAAAAGCTACACTATAATGAGTAATGGCTAAGGCCAATTGCTATTTAATTATGTAGATGACTTAACATCCTTTCATTGATGTTATCTGTATGTTTCAGGATGAAAGTTGTCATGCATTGCTTTGCTACAGTTCTTACAGTATATGATAGCAAAAGCAAAAAGGAAGTCTTTACGAAACAGAAATGGCTATAACTAGCAAAATATATCAGCCCAGCAATACAAGTCGCACCTCCCCATAGTGGCTAGAAGACAGAAGCTTCACCATATTGTGGAAAAAAGAAATTCATGCATGACAGCTTACAGTGGGGAGGAAGCTTGAAAGAGAGAGTGACAACTGCAGCAGCAAGAGCCTATGTCATGAGCAGTTCCCATGAAGATGTCTGGTCCCTGAATCTTGTAAGTGGGAGATAACAAGGACAGTGAAGTTAGTCATAACATGAGAGATATTTTAGATGGGAAGGACCTGTTAGGTCATCTGTCCATCCCCCTGCCTAGGCAGGATTATACTTTGCAGTATCTTCTCAAAAAGATTGCACAGGACAATTTCACGTGAGCAGAGGAATGGAGTAAAGGACATAATAGATCTTTTCCATCTCTAACTTCTGCAAGTCAAGAGGTCTAGTCTGTAGCTGGTGTGAGGTGGCTATGGGCACAAATACTACAAGTATTGTAAGAAAGGAAATTTGGAGGAAAATTCTACCCTTGGATCAAATCATGCAAGTGTATGCAAAATGTGATGTATGATATTAGTGAGTACAGAAATTACCCCATAAAGGACATTTTCAATTCAGTCATAATCAATGACCCCATTTTTGTGGGCACGGTGCTGCATTTTTGACAACTTGTATATGTGCATCACACCATTCAGACAGATAGACCTATACTTATTTAAAAGGATATACAAACTAAATTCTTTCCATGAATATTACTGATGGAATCTTACACTCATAGGTATTTAAGTTTCCATTTTGAGACTACAAAAAGAGATATTATTATAGAAACTATTCACTTGTGTATTTACAGTATAGGGATGACAAGGTTTGTTTAGCAACTATTTTTTTTTTTTTGCATTGAATGGAAATAGCAGCACCTGTGAGTGTATTAGAGGTCAATGTTAGAAGAAGGAGTGTAAGACATTTTTTATATACATCCTAAGTAAAAATTTCAGAATATGGAGAAAGAATTAAATAATGCTTCTTTGCAATCCTTATGAGAAACTTAAAGGAGAAGGTAATACTCTTGAAAATGCAATTAAAAGGCAAAAATTAAAAGCCTTCTTCCAGGAAATCCTTACATGTGTTTAAAGCTAAGAATGAAGGGAATCCCACTGACTAAACCTAACCATATATATTCATTTGCAGAATTTGAACATAAAATATTAATCAATTAGAGAAAGAAAAAAAATAGAACAGACAAGCTGTTGGCTGGACAGATCTTAAAATGAATCAGTTTGCTAAGACAAGGTTTTGAAGAAATGAGAAATATAAATCTGTCTCCATTTTGTGTTGTCCCTCAACATCAGATAATTTTTGTGGTCATTATGATATATTTGGACACAAAGGGGGAGTTTCAAAATAGCATGAAGGTACATACATATTTTCCTATACAGAGAACAGTATTAGCAAAAGGCTGAATCTGACTTGAAAATCAAAAATTTTGGAACATCAAAAACAGTGTTTTCTATTTAGCTTCCGATAGCATAAAGATAAAAAGTTGGCAAATTATGACCTAGTATGAATCTCTGTAGATAAAATGTTATGATTAAGAATGGTATTCAAATGTGTAGATAATGGGTAGATTAAATTTGAAAAATCAGAAATTGTAGCTTGTCATAATGGCTTACATATCCAGCATATGTTCTTATGAAAACATGTATGTGGTCTAAATATGGACATATGCACCTCTTTGGAGCTCTTAAAGTTCCCTTGATTTCTCTCTTATTCTGTTGTTATTTAAGTCTTCCTTAAATTTACATGTTGTAGATTAGAGTACTTTACAGTTGCTAGATTCAGTAGATTTTCTTTTTCAATAACACTTTTTCATTTTGTACCTAATCTTATGGTAGCCTTTGCGTCTTGATTACAAATGCACAATCAATGTCATTGGGAGTAGCTCAGCACTGATCTGTCTGAGGGAGCAGAAACTTTTCTTAATTAACACTTACCAAAGAGCAGCCAAGATACTCTCTTTTATTTTGATGGTGGGGAACTGATCTTGTTGAAACTGCATATAGAGCTTTATTTCTCATGGAGATAAACCCTCTACAGAGAACCTTTCTCACATGTCCTCTAAAAACTTCACAGCTCCATATCTTCACAGTGGAGAGCACACCTGAGAAGGTGTGCTGTTCCACGGTAGGTATATATATAGCAAAAATATTTAAGACTGATCAATTTAGAAATAATCAGGTAATGAGTCTAGAAAAGGAAAATCGCTTTGGAAATCACTCAGCTAACATGAATAAACTGTGACAGGAGAAGAGGAAAATACTTTCACCATTTCTAGCTTTAAAAATCAGGATTGTAGCTAGAAATGGGTATGAGAACTAGTCATCTCAGCCTTGGGGCACAGACCTAGAAGGAAATTAAATCAGACTCTAAAGCATATCAAATTATGCGTTTGCTGAAATACCAATCAGGTGGAACCACAAATAGCTTTCCCCTATCAACTATAATATATTAACAGGTAGAGAAATCACTTTCCAAAATAGTAGGTGTGAGAGAAACACACTTGTTATTCCCATTCTCATGTTGGTCTTTCTGTTACTAGTGGCCGAAGAGATGCTTGCTTTGATAACCGTTGCTGAAGCCTGAAGCCTGCAAGGTAGCTCAGCCTTTTTACAGAGAGCGCTGAGCACACATTTCCACTACTAATTTTTGTTTGAGTCAGATTTGAATATCCACATGCACTGCAGGGGAAGAGTCAGTGTACCTGTACGCCAGCACCACTGAGGGAGGCAACATAGTTCAGTGAATAGGGATCTATTTTCAGCCAGTGATTTGGTTTGTGACTCTAGGCAATTACATCTCTCTGCCTCTATTTCTGCCTCCTCTTTCCCAGCAGCTCTGCTCTGTTTGTTTAAATTCTAAGCCCTTCCAAGCCGGGACTCTCTCTCACCAGCTATTTGTATCATCCGTAGCAAAACGCTTCACCGTTTTCACTTGGGCTTATGGCTGTTGCTGTAATATCAATAGCATTTATTTATTTATATTATTGTCATAGAAAGAGAAGCAAGGACTCTACTATGCCAAGCATTGTGCCCACACAGAAGAAAAAGAAAATCTGTGCCTGTTAACTTTACTCTTAAAAACCCTGTGATACCAAATAAATTTGTTTCATAGTACATGTTTTGGGGATTGTTTTCTGTGTGACATCGAATGTTTTACTCTTTGAGAACATGTGTGAATGTGAACACGAGCTTGTTTAATAGCTTGATATCAATAATAGTTTCTTTCTCTTACCCCAAAGTAATTAAAAATTTTCTATCTTTTCAAATACTCTTGTTTGTCAGCACCAGCAACCACAAAGTGAGACGTAAGAAGTTTCCTTAAGGGGTGTATATTCATTCCTAGAGATTTAACTCGGGTAATTTCACAGAGCATTTTACAAAGGTCAGATTCAAACAAACTTCGGCAGCAGCATCTAAGGTTTATGAAGCAGAAGGTAGAAATGGAATAGAATGGGGATATTTTTTACCTTCTTCCAAAAGCAGAAAAAAGCCAAATAAGAAAAAGAAGAAGAAAGCCAAATACTTTATACCTCTTACCTTTCTGAAACAACATGTGGATTCTCAGACCAAATGCTTTGATCAGCTTTCAGCTGTTAGCCAGCCCTGAATCTGTAACTGGGACCCCTCATTTTGCTCATGCAAAATTTTCAGCAATGCCCTTTCAGCACCAGCAAATGAGGGTCTCTACATTCAAATATCACTGTGGTAATACTGAGGCATCCATTTAGCCATAAAAATCCATTACGAAAATGCAAAGTTGTGTTGGTTTTTTTTTTGTATATTGTTGAATCTAAAGCAAACTCACCAGTTTCCCTACATGTCAATAGAAACCTAAAGAAAGCAGCAACATTTTTCCCCGTGAAATCCTGCCATATGCACCATTTCATTTTAAACCAGGATCTTTTGGTAGAAAAAGAAGAACAAAGGGTCCTAGTGGATTCACCATATTGTTTGTTCTTCCTATGCTATTGTTGTAGCAAAATTGTTATTGGCTAGAAAAATGATATGTAAAATGTAATTGAAGCAACTAAGAAAACCTGCTGGTACCAGAGTTCTCTATACACCCACAATCCTATTTAATTATTTACCTAATATTAAAATAGAGAAATAGTAACTAGACGTGATTTATCTACAATTCATCTAAAGAACTAACCACTAGATGATGTAGCTTTGTTGATAAGTAGGATATTCCTGTCAAGAGAGTGATGAACTTTAGGCCTGGTCAGCAAACTGAGAAAACCTCCTGGAACTGACAAGATTAGAGGAGAAGTAGATAAAAGGTAGTTTCAGCAGGGGGAGATTGTGACCATCGACTCATTGACCACCTACCCAAATGATACCACCTACTCAAAAGAGAACAATGGGAGAAGAAGGCAGAGTCTGCACACTAATTTACATGGGAAGCGAAGAAATCTTGACCAATCATTAAAGAGAATAACAATGAATTGTTTGAATATGTAATAATCAATGTATAAAAGTGCAGATTTTTGAAACTAAGGTGTGCTCCCGTTTTGGGATGAGCACGCCATTTCTGTGCATTAACGGAATAAACTTGGAAATACGTCTGCTCTGTGTGTTATTGGATTGCACACCAGTTAAAGAAACCAAATTTGGGACAACACTATCACTATACTCTCTAAGATGCAAGCCACAGACTTTCTCAACTTGAGAGGGCAGAAGAGAGAGGGAGGGCAGCACACCATTTGGCCCATTGTGCTTAATAATGTGCTTCTGATCTACCAAACAGAAAAAAGAAAAGTAAGTGGGTGAGGATGTTGAAAAACTAGGGTCATCTGTACCTTTTGACGTACCTGATGTCAGAGCACTATGTCTCGTTCAGCAGTATAATAGTGTTCTGGCAGGCTAAGCCAGGCATGCTTGGTTTCTCGGAAGTGAGCCAGGTAAGGATTTCCATGCTCTTCTCTGCACTTGTACTTCGTGCAGTGTAAGCAAAGCCTTGATCCACTAGAGGCATGCCTTGCCTGTGCAGACCATTATAATATATCATTTTCAGTTCATTCTTTTTAATTACTTTTTTTTCTCCAGAAGATTTCTACAACTACAGGCAATCTTAATCCTAATAAAGTGAACATTTAATAAATATTACTCGTGCAATTCTTAAAGGCCCTGTTGAATTCTAATATATAATCACTTTATTTTAAGCTTCAGGATGTAGATGATAAAGTGAACAGAGGTGATTCAAAGTAAGGGCAACACGTTGCCACCTTTCTTACTCTAGAAAGACATTCTTCTGCAGTGCTTAAAATGTAGGGAAAAGTCTAGTGATTGATTAGCTAGTTAAGTGATAAGGAGGTATATCAGGCAGGGATGCAGAAAAAGTACAGATGATAAGGACAATCAAGTATCCTTGATCTGAAAAAAATTACAGTGCTTTCTAATAATTTAAATTATATTTTTAAGTGAGAAAAATCTACTGCACTGAGTCTCTAATTTTCTACACACTTTTTTTTTCTTTTTCTTTTTTTTTTTTTTTTATTAAAGACAAAAGCTATGGGAATTGTGTCCATTTTTTCCAGTGGTGTAATCTTTCCTTGAAAAGGAAATTACTGGATCATCAGACTTTCATTTGTCCATGTAACATTTATATTCTTTGATGTCTTACTGGCATATTGTAATACTGATAATTATCTACTCCTGTTTTTTATAATACCATGTGGCATTCTATTATGTTTTACATTATTAACAATATTATACATATAATACGATTCTGCCAAATCAGGTTGTGGAAGTTGTACAGTATCAGGTAGGCTATTAGGCTTCAAATTAATGATCTCTATAGGTCACAGGCACACTAAGGATACTCATAAAATATTTTCATTGTGATTTTCAGGACCTTGTACAATTATATTAATATTTCAGATATTTTATTCATTTTATGTTCAAAGGGGAGGGATCTTCATGATCAGATGACAACTCTCCATTTTCTCAGCATTCGGCCTCCATTACCATAAAATTCTGTGCTCTGGCAATTCTGCTTTTATTTAAACCGGACTTACAACAAATTTCATTAACATGTCAGAAGCTTTATTATTGATCTGGTTAGAGTGGTTGCGGCCAACGCATGAGCTCCTATTAGTGGGCTGTCTTCAGATCAAGCTCCAAAACCTTTTTCTTCCTTCACCTTTGTTATTGTAGGACCTGAAAGACTTCTCAATCCCATCTTTTTTCGTTCTTTGTGTGTTTTTTTCCAGTAACTTGTTAACCTGCAAGAAGTATTTCCTGCCTTACTCATGAAAGTTTGTGATAGTGTTTTGATAAAGGGCACTGTCATAAGGAGCTTTTTTGTACACATTGAAACAACTGTTACCTTTTTCTCTGGTAGGCAGCAGTAGTTTTCTGGATCACTATTTTGAAATACACAAGTTATTGTTATTTATATACTATCTCCATGAAGAATAAATGTCCATTTTTACAGGAAATTTTAGTTTTCTTAACAAAACTGTTCAACTTCACATCTTTGTCACTTTCTTCTCTGTCTTTTTATCCTTCTCTGTGAGGAGAAACAACCATTAATTTCTAGTGCTTTTCCTTTTTAGAAATATTTTACTGCTATTGGATGATTTTTTTAAATGCTTTATACAAACTATGCACTTTCCAGAAGACAGCCAATCATGAAAGAGTGAACTACCTCTGAGGACAAAGTCCGGATCTAATATCTAATCACCAATCATGGTTATCTTACAAAGACAGATAAATGGCTTAGGTTATATTTTCCGCAGGGTTGTTGATATTTTAATTGCCAGATAACAGTGAAAGTGATAGGAAGTTAGGGGCAGAAATAAAAGAGTGGTTTGAGACTAAGTTTCTTGTAAATAAAAATAAATAAAATAGTCATTGGTTTTTTTCTTATACAGATGTGCACCAGGACAGCAGTTATGCATACTATTCCACAGCATGACTATCCTCTCTGCAATTCTCAGATCTGCTACAGCCCTCCTCTGGTTACGGTCTTACTCATAAATCCAATTGGTGATACTGGTATTCATTTGGCTTTCATCTAACCAGATACCTCTAATTGAGACAGAACTGCTGCTAACCAGACCAGATCTGGGATATCACCTCTGCTTTTGTTGGCCTGCTGGAAGGTAAGGTCAATCCTGCTTTGCTTTACTATACTTCTCAAGGAGCAAATCCAGATAGGTTTTGCTGTGCAGTCTCCTCTGGAGCAATGACATTAGTTCCAGTCACCATGACACTATGCCCATAGATCAAAGACTTACCAAAGGGGAAACCAGAGCAAACTTTGCTCCTTACAGCAAAATTTCTAGTCATCCAAAAGGAGTTGTCATCCTCTTCTGCTGACCTTTACCTTTGGTCAGATAGTGAAACCAAGTGTTTGGGAGCAAAGGTAAGTCTTCACTCTAAATATACTTCTGTATATTTTCATGAGTACAAAAGACCCCCAATTATCATTCACGTGGTCAAAAAAGAAACAAAACTCAGTTAATGCCACAAAACTGATATGAGTGAAGCAACTATGGGTTATCAGTACTAAGTAATGTGATTTAACTTTTTTGAGTTGGGTTTTCCTTTTCCTCACCTCCGGTGGGCGCAAAGAATTCCGACCTAGCAGGGGGTCCAGGTGTGCAGATACATACTTCACCAAATACTGATATACCTGTTGTTTCAGAGGAATGAAATACTTTTTTTATATTAAAAAAAAAAAAAAAAAAGTGGCATTCGGTTGATAACAGCTAGGAATTGGCAAGGGATTTAAGAGAGTAGCAAAGGTTCAGAGAGGAAGCAAGGAACTAATGAGAAGATCAGAAGGTTGAAATTTGTACCTTGCTTTTAAGCATCATTTTCCCCATTACCTGATTCAGCACAGAATTAAATTCCATGGGATTTAAACAAGTTAGGCAAATATTTATGTGCCTTGCTGAAAAAGGACTGTTTGCTGAACGATGTTATATTGAATCAACGTTCTGCTACTTCCAATGAAAATCTAACCACAGTCAACTACAAATGGCAATCCTGTGCTTTGTTTATTTATTTATTTATTTCCAAAGGTCATGCATTTGTATCCTGAACATCTCTCATCTCCTATTTATTATACTATTTCAGGGTTGGTTAATCTTTACAATATTGAATTATGTAAGTTTCTAAAGCGCTATTTCCCTGTTTCCTTTTTTTTTAGTGGAAAATTACTACATGTTTAAAAGGTTATGAAAATTAATTATACCCATATTTACTCACATCTGTGGCATTAGAAACTGCTCAAAAAAAAAAAAAAAAAGGAAAGAAAGATATCCAGATGTCTTCTATTTATGTTGTAGAAAATTAACATTCAGTTGTGGGGATTTAAAATCTGACTTTTTTGACCTATGGTTAAAAAATACATTGAGAAGATGCAGATACAGATAACTTTCAATTATGTCTGTAGCCCACAATGATGTAACCAAGTTAAAAAAGCAAAAAAGAATATTTCCCATTACTTTCCTATAGCAGTGTCTAGAAACTGTAAATGAGACTTAGTCCTCCTTGTTCCTGAGGAAGTACCACAAAACATAGTAAGAGTTACTGTATTCTCTGGTGGGGTTCTTTCTTAAGCACATATATTTGGATTTGTCATATTTCAGTTTAGAGATGAAAGCCTGAGCAACAAAATACTTGCCCAAAGCCACATCAGTGTTAGATACAGTAAGTGCCAGTAAGGTATACCTATCATGCTTTTGTACAACCAGCTTCACTATACATAGTCTTTTGCATTGACACACTGCCTGAAGGCAGCACAGCCAAATCTAAGTTATTTTTTCCTACATTTTGTAAAATCCCATTTTGTGATCAATCAGGATGAAAAACTTTACGTAATTGTAAAGTAATTTGTTTTTTATTTCATTTCATCCAATAGTAAAGATAGGTTTCTAGTCATGACTTAAGTGAAAGCTGGGAACAGAAAGCAGTATTTATTATTTCACTATTTGTGAAAACAAACTTGGATGCATACAGAAACCTAAACACTACATTTTCCTACAAAATGAGCCACTGATTTTCACTATAGCACTTACAACCTTCAAAATAAACTTTCTTTTTTTAATCTGGGAATCAATTTCCTTAAAGTTTTTTTACTTCATTCTCACTGGAATAAGTTAACATTTAATACCAAATAATACCATTAAACATCATCTTTTCCTTCCCTCCTGAATTTTAGGTCTTTTCCATAATCAGACAATCCTTTTGTTCTGACAGACTACATAGCATGTGCTCTGTTTTTGTAAGGTATTTTATAATCCTTTGTCACAGAGCAATAAAGTGTTTTACTTTATTTATCCTTAACAATAAACATGATTTTTCTGGTTTGTCTTCATATTCACATTAAGATTGATACAGGCTTTGCTAATTTATTGTGCATAGCATTATGGAACATAAAATTTGCAATTTAATGTAAGTATTTGGTATAGGTGCCGTTATGTTAGAAGAGAGTTGTAAATGTCTCCAGCATTTGTTAAGTTTTATGACTAATCCTCATTCTAAGTGGTCCCATTGGACAGAGGTGGTGGTTTTCTTCCATCCATATCCCCTTTTTAGGTCTAAACACCCCCTTTCTGATGAAAGCCATTTAAGAAGAATAAAATTTGCAGGAGTGCTTCATTGCCTTGGGCAATGCTTACTTTACAGTCACTGCAATCTACTGCAGGCAAACTCAAAGTAGCCCTGTAAGTAGTTAGCTCATGCCCTGGGAACTGCATAGTCCAAGCACCGTGGTTTCAGCCCCAGGTTGTGCCTCCTACCTGCCCAGCTGAGCTGCCCTGCAGTGGTCAAGCAATGAGATGCTGCAGCTGGTTCCTAAGACAGCCCCTGGAAGAAGACATCACAGCTATATAACTTCTACCAAAAAAATCACATCCTAAGTCCGTGTGTCAATGGCAATCGGAGGCATGACACACGCTACTCTAAGATAGTACTATCCCAAGTTTTACATTAGATGGGCAATGTAGCAGTTTGAGAGTCATATGCTTAGATATTCCCCTTATGGTCTCATCAAAATGCAGGAATTCCCAACCTCTTGGTTAGTATTTGTCTAGTCCCACAATCATATATTGAGAGAAAACTCTCTGATCCGGGTACTCGGGTTCCTGGCAGGGCTGGTTAGATTCTCCAGTGTATCACCTTCACTATATCTATTATTCCATTTTCTGGAATGCAGCTAAACATGCTAAGGGCACCAAAGTAGGACTTTAGAGAGTAGGTGCATAACCTGTGCTGGTGACAAGTTCACAGTTAATGCCACCTGCATATGCCATCACTTGGCTTCCAAGGGAAAGGCTGCATGTGTCACAGATACGCATATACTGCCTTCTCTCACCTTGATCCATGACTCCTATTTTGTCTCTTGTTTAACAAAGTCACTTGGGCTTAAGTGCTCTCATTGGGCACACCCAGGAACAAAGGTCTGCATTTCCACACTTTGAAAACAGCACCTTCCAAAATGACAATTTCTGTGATTCCTGTTTAAATTAACAGATCAAGACTTGCAGATCAGTGATGTTCTTTCTACCCTTTGGCTTCCGATGATATTGTGTTCAGCAAGATTATAGCCACTATTTAGGACAGCTTACAATTTTAGATAGACAGAAACTCACCTAGGGGCACCATCATTGCTATCACTCCCATCAGATGTTAAGGCAGGTATCCAGAATCATATTTTCAAGGTAAACTGGGACCAGTAGTTCATGATTCATCATAAATCAAATTCTGTGGTTTCACTTAAGAAGGCAAAAGAAACACAACCAAGAGAAAGAGATCAGGGAATTCTAAACTGACACTGTATTTCATTTTACTTCACTTATGCTGTTGTAAAAATTCCTCATTTCTAAATGCTACATATCTTTAACTCACTAATCTTAATGTAAAAAAAAAGACACCAACCCCCATATACAAACATGAAAGTCTGATTAAACTGAATTTCTGTCCTCTCAAAAGCTGTTGAGATATGTTCTTGGGCAACCTGCTGTAGGTGACTCTGCTTGAGCAGGGAGTTGAACAAGATGACCTCCAGAGTCCCTTCCAACCCCAACTGTTCTGGAATTCTGTGAAAGTCTAGGGGTAATGCATTTCAGAACCAAAACTTAATTTACTAGATTGCATGAGGCGTCTCTAAAATATAATGTTAGAAGACTTCCTTTACATACTTAATCTGTTAGTGAAATGACTTACGGTGTTCAGAGGAATATCTTTTTCCTTACAATATTACAGTTCATAAAGATTGACCATACATGTCACTGTTTCACTACAGAATTCTGAGAGTCACATTCCTGTTTTCATCTCAACTTTACTTAGTCTTGGAAAAGAGAATTTAGTCTTGGCAGAAGAAAAACAACAATGTATAAGCCTTTCCTGAGGAAGTGTGTGTTCTGTAGGAAAACCGCAGAGGGAATTTAATCTCTTGAAGTTTAACTTTCTAAAGCCTATTGCAAGTACAACATGGGTAAGATACTTGTCATTTTATTAATGAAGAGTGACCAGTTGTCACCCCCACATGGGAAAAAAAAGATTGTGACACATTAGCAATGAAGGACCATGAGACAAACCAAATGTAAATACCGATGGTTTAAAGAGATAATTAAAGCTCTTGAGACTGCAATTATGACAAGGCAGCATGACAAGGCACATGTATGTTGACAGAATATATTTATATTGACAGAATCTGTCCGAGAAATCCTTTTTGTACAATATATCTGTCTGTCACATCTTTGGACTGCACATGCATTTATTGACTTTGTGTTAGTGTAGATCTTGAAATTTGTCCCTTTGCCTTATTACTCAATGACACTTGGTTAAATATATTGTGTTTTCAAACACCACACTTCCTGAAGCTATTTTCCTGAAAGTTTGAAGTCAGTGTGTACATTACTAAGTGATATTTCTGTTACAATACATACATTATACATATTATGCTACTGTCACTCACAGATTCCTAGTTAATATGAGCACAGTATGGATAATTGGACACTGCATGTCCTAAGAATACGGGGGACTGTCAAAATCAGATCTGGTCTTTGGACATGTGACTAATTTTCTAAGGAACTTACAAATACATAAATTAAAATTAAATTTAAAGTCATTCTAGCTAAGAAACCTAGTGCCTGCACTCTTCCTCTCCTTGGCAAGACATACGCGATTTCTTTCTCTAGTTCAAGTCTCCTGATGCACCGCAGCAAAGTGGGACTCTGGCTGCAACAGAAGCAGAGTAGCATGGCACAGAGGAATGGACTCTATATCTCCACTACAAGGCCAGAGGCAGTGGCATTGGGCTGCTCTTTGAGGACATCTATTAGAGGCAAATTGAAAGAACCTGAGAAACAAAACTGCTCTCATCAAGTATTTCTCGTTTGCTTTTGGTGGCCAAATAGATTCTGATTACATTTTCTTGTGAGGGAAAAAAAAGCACGTAAATGTTTACTGACACATGAAAAGAACTATATCGACAAAATTAATTTGTATATACAGAAAAAGAAAGATATATTCAGCATTTGTATACAGAGATTTATTCATTTACATTTGGCATATTGAAGAAATAAGGACAGAGTATTGCCAAAGTGGTATGCTCGATAAATAAATGCTTCAAACTGGTCAATAACATTCTTTCACTAATAAACACAGAAATGGATTAGAAATCATTTCAACAATTTCTTTAGCTGGAATCCGGTACTCTTTTTTGATGAATTTTATTAGTTTTAACATTTGATTTCATTATACCAGCGAGAAACACACACCCTGTTTTTTTCCACCAAAAGAAAACAAGAAAAACCCTGCCTTCCATTAAGACTGCCATTTCAATCATTTAAAAAAGAATTTAATTAGATCTGTAACTGAGTTTATACTGAGTTAGACTCAAATTTATCACTTAGACGCAGCTCAGTTGAAGGAAGAACAAACAAGGAATGTCTCCTCAAAAATATGCTTAAGCATTTCCTTCTATACAACTGGTAATCTCCAGAAATCAGATGACTGAATTAAGAAGAAAATAATTTTTCATTTAGTAATACATTTTGAACATTTGTGGCTTGATAAAAGAGAACTAAAAATGTGACTTACTGTTTCAGAAGAAAACAGCACACAGAAGATCCAAATATAAGTTATTTTTTCTTTGTTTTAAAGAAAACTTCCTTGTTTCAGGTGGCCTGGCTTATTGATTTTGAAAGGTCAGTGGTAGAATCAGAGAGATTTTCTGATAAATGTGAAGGTCTGCTACAAATGACTAATTTCCTGTCATTTGTGATTGTATTACCTCGTGGTTTCCTGACATTTGGGTGGCCATTTTGGGAAGAATCTTCTCTTTTTCATTGAATTATGATTGTAGAAATCCTCTGTCTAACATCACCACTGACTCTGCTCTCAGAAGATGCAGACAAAGGGTTAATGCAGGGATGTTTTAAAAAAGACAGAAATTGCAGATTTAATCCGGTGCAATTAATCAGCCCTTCTGAGAGTGAGATGAACATGGAGGAGGGAAGAGTTTCTCTTGGCTCTTGAAAATTCATGGCTAAAATCACAACTCCTAAAAATTACTCTTCTAAATGTATAACCAGAGAGCAGGAAAAGGGGAATATGAGAAGAACAAGAAAAAGAACCCTGGCAAATACATGAATACGCAAATGCAAGGAAACACGAGGAAATTGTGCTAAGTGTAGACAGGGGGATGGAAGGGAGGACCAAGCAACATGAACCTGGAGGACAGAAGGTAAAGGGAAAACCAATGCACGCTACTCAGCTGCTTTGCACTGCTCTGCCAATGCAAAGCATCTGTAAATGCAGCTTAGCTGTCCAATTCACTCTGGCTTCCACACAGTGCTCCAGATTGACATAAGGCTGCTAAGGTACATGTTCAAATATGTCCATAAATAATTAAATGATTAACACAAAGAAAACCTAAGTTTGATGTTTCTTTTTCAACTCACTGTGAGATAGCAGAGGGTAAAATTCTCTTAAAGTTTCCTGTGGAGACCTCATCTATAGGAAAAAAAAGTACGAAAAAATAAAACAAAAACCTGAACTCTGTCCTGTAGTGATACAAATAGAGAACAATCAATATTTAAAAGAATCATTACACTGTGATGACAAGCATATTCTGTGAAGCCCAGAAGTGGAGGTGAGGGCATGGATTACTGCTTTTCTAGAACACAGCATTGTGGAGAAGAAAAAAAAAAAATCTGACTTTTATTCCCTTTTCTTTAGCTGTCCACTCCAGAAACTCATCCTGACATCTGAAAGGCATGGTTCTTACTAAATCCTGCATCTTTGGTTCAATTTTTTACACTATTGGAAAAAGTCTCTTTCCTCATTGAAACTTAAGATAGTAATTTCCTCATTGAAAAATGCTCTGAGGTACAGTTTGTACCCACTACTACAATTTAATAATTTGGAGACGCTACATAAAACCCTCCAGTTCTCCTCCTCCTTGCCTTTGAAATTCCAGGAAAAACAAAACAGTACAGTCTTATTCATCACTCAGATTTGAAGAACTATCTTTGCTAAATGCAATAGTCAGATCTGTTGTATGAAAGATGCCTTTCCTAAGTCACTTTTCCAAGGAGAGTTATGCAATTTTAAATCTTTATTTGCTATTACCATTTGCTACAGCAGTCCCCCACTGCCAAATTGGGCAAGTCTGTCAGCTTTTAAGAATGCTTTTAAGAATGAACTGCAGTGAACCTGAATGAGCCCTTGCTAAACTGCACAGTTGTTTGCGACATTGTTTTGCCTTACACTCCTCTGCTGAGCTAGTGCTCCACAAGTCTGGAGATCTTCTCCGTCATGCAAACAACGGGAGAATAACAGGTTGGGGAGGAGTGGGAAAGAGGCGGAGAAAAGAAAAGTATATATCTATAAAAAAGGATGGCTTGCAAATTAAAGATGCCCTAATCCCTGTCTTCAGCCATAAAAATAAGCAGCAAGCACTGCCTAGTAGGAAGGCATGATGCCTATTATCCTTGCACCTTTCCGATGGCAGCTTTCCAGCTCCAGCTCTCCATCCACAGCAGAGTTAGCAACAACAGAAAGACCCTGCCTGCTAAAATGATTGTAATCACTAAGTCAACTCGCTAACATTAAACATCTCACGTGTGATGAGATACAGTGAGCTGAAGCCTTCAAAGAGAACTACAAAAATGCTTTTCTAGATTCATTGATTCCTCTTCATTCAGGAGCATAGGCCTATAAAACAGGTAACTACTTAAAGGTTAAAATAAAAACTTCAGCTATGGAGTTGTACCTTTAACTATGTTAGTACCGGGGCTTGACTGAAATTTCTTTTGTGAATTTGCCAATTCTTCTCCATTTTGTGTGGATTGTTACAGGGTCCAAATGGAATCTTATATGATATTGTCAACTAGAGAAACTTGCAGCTTTTCAGGATATTCTACTGTAGGGAATCAGGAAGAGAAGATTAAAGGAATAGCTTACAAATAACCTCTCCTGTATCAATGAATTCATCTCCAATACGGACGTGATTTTTCCTTAAGCATTTTATATCCACAATTTGTAGTTCTCTGGGAGATTTGATGGGAGTAAAATCTTAGGATTAAAAGCACATTTGAAAAAACTGTCTGCAAATCTCTTTGAAGAGTTTAGCTAATCATAAAATATTCTTATTTTAAAAATACAAAAAATATTTTTACAAGTATTTTTTTTCCAGAAATATTCTACTTCTTGACAAAAGAAATAATTCTGAACCTTTTTTTATAAATGAAGAAGGCTTAAAAAGCTTTGTTTATTTTAATGCCATTTCTTGTCAAAGATAAATCCTCATGGACAGTTCTCAAGTCTTCCTGCTATCTAAAAACTCTAAGTGATCCATTGGAATGGTTGCTATCCACCTACCTGGGCTGAACTTCAGATCTGAAATTCCAGCTTAAGTCAGAAGCTGCCCTTCACTTCCACTCACAAGTATGCACTGTATACAGTTAAAGTCTAAAAAAGCAGAAGTAAAGCTTAACAACTTTCATTTGGTATTCTACACTGACATGTTTTTGACTTGTGCCCCACTTGTATTGCGAATTCTTTTATAATCTTAAAAGCCATCAACATTTTTGTAAACTCGGGCAGATATCTGAAATCAATCTAGGACTGTTTTTTCTGCCACATGTCTCTTCATCATGGTTCCAGTATTGGCATTATAATTGTTTATTTGTATAGAAAGAGGCTTTTTGAAGTATTGGTCAGTATATTATGTAAATATAATATGAACCAAAACACTTGCATAAAACAAATATGTGCAATATATCCCTGTTTTGAAAAGTATCATTGGAAATGATTGGAAGTAGCATCAGATGTTTTCAGAGCTCTCTCACATCTGTCCCTGGAAACATTTACACTACAGTCTGGAAAATACAAAGCACAGATTGGGTCAACAGCAGACAATCTGGATGAACAACATGTTTGTTTTTATTGTTTGACTGGACTTTTGCAAAGGTGCTCATGCGACATCTTCATGCGTTCAAATAAACTGAAAATATAGCAAGAGTATACATAGCCGGATCACTAGATCCAGTTCCAAGAAAAACATTTTAGAAGATTCAACACGCCTTCTGAGACAGGAACAAATTTCAGTGTTTATCAGTTACCTCTACGTAGTGCGAAAAAGTGCTTCTTAGAGGTCCTAATGTTTTAACTATAAATACGTTATAAATCTAAACAATGCATTCTTACATCTGAAGTTGCTCCCAGTCCTTGCGTGCATGAGCAAGATTTGAGGGGAATCTGAATACTGAATATCATGGATTTTATGCTGTTCTTTTAAAAGAATCTCATTATCTTTATGACCAATAAGGTATAAAAGGGGTTCACATGCTCAACATATTGTGGCCAAGATGAAAATTAGCATTTCAAATGGCTGGAGCTATTGTACTCTTAAGTATGCCTGTTTAACCCATCATTCAAGCATCAAGCAAGGGAAATAAACCAGATGAAGGGCTTTAGCAATTTTTTCATCAGTGTCGATTCCAAAGATGGTGTCTGCTGTAACTAAGATCTGGATGTCCCTTTAGCCAGTGTAGCAACCATGGTTTGGGAAGCCACAATGCCATCCTCAGCTGTGGATATGAGATAAGGACGCTGACTAATAAGAACAGTTCTAGGACAAGCACAAATGAGATTACTTTAAGAAGACCCTAGGTGTGCCAAGACCTAGGCTGACTTTTTTGTCTTGAGCTGTCACAGCTGGGAAGGCTTAAGCATGTCTATCACGTAATTTTAAAAGGAGGTTGCAGAACAAGATATTCAAGGACAGAGTGTCAGTGAAATGACACGAGGGTTGGACTTGCAGAAAGAGCCCAAAGAACTAAACCTATTAAAAAACTGGCACATTACAAATTTGCACTCTGTTCAGCAATTTGGCAGAATCCATTTTTAACAGATTTCATGTTGGGGATTGAGTCCAAAAACGACTCCTCCCCTAATTATGAACTGAATCCCCCCTCCCTCCCCCGCCCCATTTCACTTATTTAATGAGAAAATAAATGTAGTAAAACAATGTGAAATAAAATAAAAACTCAATAAACACTCTTTGTTTTGACTAGCAAAAAAACACAAAGAAAAATGAAGGGCAGGGGTGTGAGTGTCCCCATCAGTATATGTTACCAACTGGAAAATTTGGAGAGAAGCAGGAACATGGGATTTGAGGCACCAAGCTGGTGAAATCTGAGTGTGTCATAAAGGTTAAGCGCAGTCTCCGAAGGGGAGCCAGGCATCCCATGCAAGAGTAGTCCCGCTGGTTGATGGCCAGCTAGCGTTGGCATTGGTGCTGTGGCAGATGCTCATTTAAACTTCCACCCTAAAACTTGCTGGAAGAAAAGTTACAGCAGTAGGTGGAGGAAGATGTGAAGAGAGAAATGGGAAAAAATAGTAGAAGGACTGGAGACTGAAATAAACTGGCTACTGTACAAATACATTTGAATTGTCAATGTGTAGCTAATGGTTCTTGGTCCCAACTGTCCCTTCAGCTGCCATCATTTTTATCTTTGGGTCATTATAGCATAATACATCTAACAGTTACAAACTTTCCCTGTAGTTCTTTCATAGCAAATTGAATTACGATTTTGCAACTATGGTCATATTTTAACTGAATTGTTATTCTATTACACTGGAAAGTGGAAAAAAGGTATTTGATAGGGTGCACTCCCTGTCACTTCATCCTGGAAATAGTTTACCTGGTCTATCTGAAGTCCAGTTATGAAACTGACTGACTTTGTATGTTGGAAGGTTCTTGACTGCCATGCCAAAAGTGAATTGGTTTTACATATAAGTGTGCCATTATAGTTTGATGTGAGATTTGAAACTAAGTGAACTGACTCTGGAGGGCTCCTTAATGCAGATAAATTGCAGCAGCAGCTTAGGCTGAGCTACAAAAGTGTGACCCAAATGGTCAGCACAATTTTCAAGAGAGTCTATGCAAAGTGGGAACTCTAGTTCAGGATTTTTCAGGCATTTTCCATTGAAATGTCCTGCCTGAATTTTCCCACATGAATTTATGTTTTAACTTACGTGAGACTTTTTTCCCCAAAAGTATGTTCTTTATATTTATTTCATTTTGTCATTTATTTTATATCGAATGCCAGATGTGCAGCCTGAAATCCAGTAAGAAAATGGAATATGAGGCATTCCAACTAGGAATCCTTGAAGAACCAACATAGCATTCTCATATTGAAAGATATATTGCAATATTTGTAATTATGCAGAATATAAAGCCATACTACTACAATATAGTGATATTAGATCATAGATATCAGTTGTAAAACATTACATATAAATAAGTATGCATACACACATAACTGAAATAAAAATGTATCCCAAAAGAAATTTTCTGTACTTACTATTCGAACAGGACTCCATTAGTTGCATTTTCAAAAGGCATTTATTTGTGTTGACCTTTTCTAAGACCTAACGTAGAACATGGCAACACATTTTTTTTTATTGAATTGGAAACTACTACTGCATGTGTTAGCCTATTACTAACCCCTCCATATTTTTTGTTAGGTTGGACACAATAGTGGCTTACAGAGTTCCTACCTTCCTGTTCATTTTCATGTGATACCAATAGAAATACCTGAGGCTGAATTATAGGTTTGAACAACCACACTGCATGTACAAGTTTTCTATTTATTCCAGACCATTTCAGTGATCCAGTTAACCATGATGCATCACAAATATTTGTGCCAGGAAAACTAAGTGGGAAGTCAAGGTCTAGAAAGTGATGTGGGAGAGCTGTAGGAAGAAGAGGACCAAGATCTGCTGCCATCAGCAGTGATTGCTGCTGAGGAAAAGGCAGATGGAGACTGATGCTGGGCCTCTTGTCCAGCATCCACCTTGCAGTGACGCCGCAGGCAGAAAAAGTCTGATACTTCTTAGCTGTTTTGGGAAGCCTGCAATGGTACATAGGTGAGTTAATCAAAATTATTTCCAGCCGCATGAGTGCAATGCTAGTTCCCTGTTATTGTGATATGCATGTTGTTCACTATTGATCATTTTAATAAGAAATTCCCAGCTACTTGGGAGTGCGCACTGCTGGGTTTAGATAAGGTATTCACCATCATTCCCACTGCTATACGTGACCTTGGATTAACTAATCTGGTTAGTTTACAGGGTCATACCTCTTAGTGGAATGAAGACTTTGTGATAGTTTCATAATGCAAATGAAAAAGCTGTTGATTTCTGAAGCCAAGAGCTAACAAGTGCTACTAGTGACTGAGTCAGGTTTGTTGTAATCTTTACTTTGAAGATACACTAGAGTTCTCAAAGGTTAATGAACCACTTGTGGTAGAGCTTTTCTTCAGACTTTAACTCTGTTTTATTCTTGATAGAACCATTAACTTCTACACTAACCTTTCTGCTTGTTACTATTACACACATTCTGCCCACTAAAGCTTTCTATTGATTTTTGCCAGTGAGCTTTTATAAAATGTAGGTTTAAATACATGGGGTTTGTGGTTCTGTTAGCATTATGTGGTATACAGACAGACAATGATTAATTTGTAGGTTTTAATTTATTTCAGATATATTTTACAGTCACTTTGGCAATACCATTGTCCTTAGGTTTTGTTTCTTGAATCATTTACTCTAATTACCCCAGATGTCTTTTTAATTGCCATAGTTTCCAGTTAAGAAACTAAAAGTTACAAGATATGATGAATAGTGTTAGCAAAATACATTGAGATACTGGAAATTCTTCCAATGCTTCCAAATTTAGGATCTAATTTATGAAAAATGGTGCCACTAGGGCAGAGGACCAACAGTTCTTGCCATCTGGAATCTATCCATGTGTTAGAAAATCTTACACACTCCTTTTATCATTTTAATCTCCTACCCTCTTTGCTTTGTTTCTGAGGTTTTCATGTCAAGATTCCAAAGACACATACATTTTTTCTTTGGTAACACAACCTGTGGTAATTGAATTAGAAAAAAACTTTAGGACCAATCCTAATTTTTAGAGTTTTAAAAATTATTATTATTTTATTATATTTTTCTCTTTTTATTTTCAAGATTTAAAAATATAATTATATCTCTGGTCATTCTCCTCAATTTCCTTCATTTAATGGCTTACATCTATTTCACCTCTAGTTGAAACACTAAAGAGCTACAGCCATAAATATTTGGTGAATAAAATGTTGGTTTCATCCAACATTTTGAGTCAAAGATTACTTTTCTGGTATTGCTGTATTTCTGGTTGTATTTTCCAAATAGAAAATCATGCGCTAATCAGTGCCAATTCGTCATACAAGCAAACAGAAAAATTTCCTCTGCTAGAGAAATAAATCAGAGGATAAAATGTTTCTGGGATTTTTTGATAACTATTTTTTTAACCTCTCTGTAGGCAGCAAGGGAAAGCAGACTGCAGGTAGGGCATATTAGGCTGGTTGGAACCCATATTCTTTGCAAAATTACTTGTAGCTGTTCTCCATGGGATTTTACATCAAGGCAGCTATTTCAACACCATTGTTTTTACAATGGATGGCGATAAAAACTTGGATATTTCCTTGTTTGATTAGGAAAAAACCACATACACCCAGTCCTGGAACCTGAGCATGTTACTGCAATGAGGGTGCTTGGAGATTACTTTCCATTTTAAAAATCAATAATAAAAGAATTCTTTGCATTGTGGGTCAAATTTCTATCTGTGTATTCAGACCTGGCTCCATTGATTTGATTGCTCTATACATTTCAGAAGTCATTGTAGCTTTGAACAAGAATTATTTTCAATAAGACGCTATTCATGTCTGCCCAAGAATTAGACTTTGAGAGATTTGTACTAATATTTTCCATTATGTTGGTCAACAGGGTGGCATTCTGTAAGGTTCACTTTGATATTCAGATTCAAATATTCACAACAAAAATATGAATGTCTCATGATTGCAGCTGTGCAAATAGCAAGGGATTATACCAACTTTGAAGTTGGATTCTGTTCTTATTCTTTTCATTATTCATTTTCCTGTGAATAGCAATGGCAAAAATTTGGGGAACTTGCTTAAATTGGTGGACAATAATGCATATTCACATCGGAACTATTTACTATGGTAAATAGCGGCTATGCAACAGTATATGTATAAAAATAGCCTTGCCCTAAGTCTCAGGACAGATGCCTGCCACTAATATGCATTTAATAATTTGAAATGGGTAAATGGGTGGCATTACATCAATGCAATTTTAGACTGCTTAATGCAGCCACAGCTACATTCAGCAAAGAAACAGAAACTATACAAAGATCTCACTGAATTCTTCAGAAGTAGTATTGCATGCATTATTCTGTGGTATCAATGTAGCAAGAGAAAATTAAATGTAAACATTTGCTGTAAGCAGCGAAAAAGGCTAGCATTCTGCAATTTAGGTCATGATCCCTCCGTCAGAAGGAAATAAGAAGTTTTAAAAAATCTGGTGTTCGTGAGCATTGCCAGAATGTGAAAGCGGATGGATAATTGAGGAAGAAAAAAGGTTAATGTATCCTAATTAAATTACCTGAGCCTTACTTATCTTTTTCTAAAAGAAAGTCTCAGTATTTTCTTCATTCAGTCATTCTAGAATAGCTATTGCATCGCATCAAGGATTAAATATATGGGAAGAAAATGACCCTATTGGTTTGAAAAGTAAATTCAGAAATAATACTTTAAGTGTGTAATGGCAGTCCAGAGGCAAGAATTTGTCAGTAGATAATATTTGCTGGGTAATTTTGAGAGGGAAACACAATCTTAAAATCTATGTCATTTACAAGCAAGCTATGAACAAAGAAGAGTTAAATCAATGAATTAATGTATTAATATTTTAATGTAATATGTATGTAAAATAAAATGTAATAATAAAATCAATGTATTAATGACACAAATAGTGCTGCCTTCCCTAAACCAGTCCAAATTAGCTCAGAAATAAGACCACATTTACTTAAAGGCTTAGGAACCACAGTGTAACTTTTCAGCAAATTAGAGCAGAGTCTGAAGCAAAGCACAAAACCACAAGACCTTAATATGGTGTAATACTTCACAGTGAACATTTCATGCAGCTGTATAAATAAAACCACCATCATAGTGAAGACAGTGATTGATGATTCAGTGAAGCATGTTTCCAAGAACTAAGACAACTCCATACTGCTAAAATGGAAACCAATTTAGCACGAACTACTGAGTTAGGAAGTGATGGTTTGCTTAAAAAAAAAAAACAAACCACGAACAACCTTCTCTTCTTTGTAAACACTGAAGCAATATAAAATGGAATGTCACAAGTAAAGGTCTGAAAGCACGAATTTCAACTGCAGTTCAGGCATAGACAAGGCCAACATATGATTCTAAACTAAGCAATTTTCTCTGTGCAGAAAGCCACTATTTTCTATGGAAAAATAATTGCTTTTATATTAAAAAATAGAGGAACTACCTATATATACACCCACATAACATACATAAATTTGTATTTTAATATGATGCCACTCATTATTCATTATACGCAAGACAACATTTGAGCATCTCTAACCCGTTATTCTCTATGCATCTTATTGTACCTTCCAAGCTCATTAGCATTAATGATCCTCTTCCAAAGAAAAGGCACCATCATACACCATGTAAAATGTAGTCCCATGAAAACGGATAGAGGAATATAACACTTAAAAATTGGGGTATGATGAATCAGAGCTACAATTCTTCTAGAGACTATATGGAACGAATTAGATTACATCCTTTTCAGCTGAAGCATTTTGGTTTCCTATATTTTACCCCCAAATAAATTGAGAATATGAAGGGCTATGAGGGCTACGAAGATGATCGGGGACTGGACCATCCCTCTTATGAGCAAAGGCTGAGAAACCTGGGTCTGTTTAGCCTGGAGAAGAGAAGATTGAGACAAGTTCTTACCAATGCTTATAAATATCTAAAGGACAGGTATCAAGAAGACAGGGCCAGACTCTTTTCAATGGTGCCCAATGACAGGACAAAGGGTAACGGGCACAAACTGGAACACAGAAACTTTCTTCTCAACATGAGGAAAAACTTCTTTACTTTGAGGGTGACAGACCACTGGAACAGGCTGCCTGGAGAGGTTGCAGACTCTTCTTCTTTAGAGATATTCAAAACCCACCTGTATGTGATCCTGTCCAACCTGCTGTAGGTGAACTTGCTTTAGCAGAGCAGATGGACTAGGTGATCTCTGAAGGTCCCTTCCAACCTCTACCATTCTGTGATTCTGTGGATTTTTGATTCTAGTTAAACTTGTCAAGTGTTTTCAGATCACATTTTTATATTTAACTATTTAAAACATAGATCATTGCAAAAGTCAGAGAGGACAACATCAGGGTTCCACTGCTACCATTCAAGTTCCTTTCAAGAAACTTGATGCAGGTTGTGAAGCAATATGAACAATGGCTTTTTGCAGGAACACTGAGTAAAGGCCATTCTTGCTTTTAAAAATGTATGGAGGAAATTATGCATATAAGTACAAGTTACAAATTGTTCGGGGAAGGACTTANCCCAATGACAGGACAAAGGGTAACGGGCACAAACTGGAACACAGAAACTTTCTTCTCAACATGAGGAAAAACTTCTTTACTTTGAGGGTGACAGACCACTGGAACAGGCTGCCTGGAGAGGTTGCAGACTCTTCTTCTTTAGAGATATTCAAAACCCACCTGTATGTGATCCTGTCCAACCTGCTGTAGGTGAACTTGCTTTAGCAGAGCAGATGGACTAGGTGATCTCTGAAGGTCCCTTCCAACCTCTACCATTCTGTGATTCTGTGGATTTTTGATTCTAGTTAAACTTGTCAAGTGTTTTCAGATCACATTTTTATATTTAACTATTTAAAACATAGATCATTGCAAAAGTCAGAGAGGACAACATCAGGGTTCCACTGCTACCATTCAAGTTCCTTTCAAGAAACTTGATGCAGGTTGTGAAGCAATATGAACAATGGCTTTTTGCAGGAACACTGAGTAAAGGCCATTCTTGCTTTTAAAAATGTATGGAGGAAATTATGCATATAAGTACAAGTTACAAATTGTTCGGGGAAGGACTTAGAATAGTAACGTGGATAAAAATGTTTCCTTTGAGCCTATTTTGAATTACACCAAAGAATTTTAATATGGTTCATTCTTCTTAAATCCCGTAAACCCAAACACAACCATGAGGTTTCAATAGCTAAAGAGATCTATGAGAAAGAAAAAAAAAGAGAAAAGAAAAAATGCAAAAACAAAATCTGAAACCAATCATATGTTTATAATAGTAGATGAAAGAATTGGAAAATCTTAAGAGAAATGAGAGTTAACATGGATATGTAAATTATTTCTGCGCTGTTACACTAAACAAAGCACTATAGCAAAAGCATTATTTTAAATGGAACAATTAAAAAAAATTGTAACTCATCTACAATATCCAATTTACATATTCTAACCTAGAATTTAAGTGTAACTTAAGATACTAAATATCTCATCCTTTTTACATTTTAAATTTAGATTACTAAATCACTAAAAAACCCTTTTGATTTCATATTAATTAAAAAATGCTGAACACCATTTCCAATGCATCCTGTACAGCGGAATGCCAAGCTCCAACATACGGTCCCAAACGCATTGGTCAGAAAAATGTAAAGCTGCCACTCATGCTCCAGCCTCCACGCTGTAACGTGCATTACTGCTTTTATTACGTGGGCTTTAATGTCACTGCTTCTTTAATTTGCCTTTTGCCAAAAGATTTCATTTCCATGCAAAAAAACGGAACTGCATAAGTCAAGAATGCACACCATCAGCATAGCAGTAGCATGGACTTTCACTAATCTGAATGGTAAAACAGACCCAGTGTGTTTGGATTAGAAAGACTCTACCCTGTAGTGGTTTGTATAAAATGATCATGAAGGTCGCAGACCAATCCCCAAAAGACAAGTGTTGATATCATAAAAATCACCACACTCAGTAACTGGCACCAGTGCTGACAGACTTGGCAGAGAGGCCGGAGATTCAATTGACCTAAAGACTAAACAATGACTTTTTTTCCAGTGGAAATACTCCCTTTAGATCAGAGCTGAGATACAATTAGCATGGACATGATTCTCTGTGAAACAAAGCCATTCCTTATTAAAATATCCTTAAAAAAAAGAAGAGCAGCAAAAACTGGCTAAAGACATGAATTTGAATAAGAAAAAGCTGTGTTCTTTTCCAGGTGGTAAAGTGTGTCTTTATCCATCCCATTCATTATTCAGAGAAATATACACACACACGTTTAAATACAAGATGACTGAAAACTAGCAAAGACCATTCTAGACCCAAATTATAACTGCATATCTGATTTCCACTTAAATACAAAGCATCTGAGATTAGAATACGTGCCTGGTAAAGAGGATATTGACCGGATGTTAGTGCATGCAAGGCAAATTCAGTTCTCAGCCATACCTCTTTAACTCTGGAGAAATCCCACAGATGTCAATGAAATGGTATTGGATTTGTAATGGAGTGAGAACAGAATATTGCCCAGCATATCTTTTTTAATATATTTTATTTTAAGCAAAAAATACAGAAGAAATCTTCCTTTGCTCCCCTGTTATCAATCAATGACCATTGCTCTGTTAATGTATTACAATAAAATATCTCAATGGTGCATTGAGCTGGTTGACTGTAATATATCATCAGATCAATGGTTTGCAAAAAGAAAATGGTCAAATGTGAGACAATCTTCTCCAATTAGATAGTTTTCAAAGATTTCACACACTGAATTCGAAATGGCTTAGAAGAAGCAAGTCAACAGTGTTAACTGACTAGCTGGAGATCTCACAGGGCTTTTCAAAGTGTTACCCTCCTTCTTGTTCCCCCATTATTAACACCAAAGAGAAATTATATGTTAATAATTTAAGGTTGCTTGTCTCCAGATATGGATACTGGGGCCTGGGCTTGTCTGGGATGTTAAGAAAATGATACACACTGAAAAACCAGGAGAGAAAGTAGGAAGACAGGGACATGGAGACCTGCAGCCCACTTCCTCAGTGTGGGAAGTTTTCAACCCTTTTGTAAATCCTGCACAGCACCTGTGCTCCTGACACAGCCCGCCCTACAACCACTGCCCCATTACCGAGCGCACCAGGCCATCTCCCCAATGGTCTCCTGAGACCCTGTTTGCAAGTCTTGACAGTGCCATTTTATAAGTTCTCGAAGCTTCTAGCACCCATTCAATATGTCTTAAAGGCAGAAGTAACTCTTCGAAACACGGTCTTTATAGCACTGAGGTGAGAGCCAGGAAATTCAATGAAAAGGCGATACTGCAAACAGTTGAGAAAAAGTGAACCATATGTAGATGGACTTTGGCAGTCTCCTCTGTTGGCTATGTGTTTTTAATGCTCGTGAATGCACAGTTAGCCATGTGAAGTCATTAGAAATTCTGCTTATCCCAGAAAACTAACACACCAAACTATGACTCTTTTCTACTGTTTTTTTAATTAATTTTTTTTAATACTTAATAATGTCAGGACTGTAGAACTCAACTTTTTTTGGACTACTCTCAGGGTTCATTAGTTTCCAGAAGAATCCTGTATCACCACTGCGGTGTTATCCTGATGGGAGCCATGTCACTGCAGTATCAGTTCTTTCTGAATACATTTTCCTTTGTCTAAGAACTATTTCAGGTCTTTAATCATACTTATACACGGAATCAACGGTATTGGCAGAGTGGACATGTACATATTTCTTTGTATGGAAGTGGACATCTGAACATGCAAAGCAAGAAGCTGTGCTCCTAGATGTGTGATTTCTTCCTCCCAAGCAAATTTATACCCTTCTTGAGGGTCAAATTGTTTACACGAAAAAAATAACTCTTCAACTTTAAAAGCCAGAGCTAAAAGCTTTGCTCTGCATGCAGTTCTGCTGCTGCAAAGAATTCTTTATTCATACATCCTTCTTTTTCATTGACATCATATATTTCTGTAATGGTGCATAATTAAACATTGACAAATCCAAATCAATAAACATCTTCATTGGTTGGGGTGGCATCAGCACTTAGAAGTGCTGCCTATAGAGAAGCTCTGAGGTCTTAAAGGTCAGATTATATATTTGAAGACATTGGCATTTCTGATTTGTTCTGATCTGGGATTACAATAAGGGAAACCACTCTGTTTTTCTTTTCTTGTTTTTTTTCCCCCCCCTCATTGAGAAAGGTGAAGAATAAATAAAAAAAAGAGCTTAAGCAACATAAACAGTTCACTGCCATCTTCACAAGTAATACACATTTTTAGAATAGGGTCTCCATGTAATAGAAGTACAAGGTGATGACTTCTCTGCAGATCCAGATTAGTGTCAAAGTACTAACAAGGGTAAGTGGAGAGATGGGCTTTGCTGTATGCTGTGACTCACCAGATGGAGCTGTTCCAGACAGCTGTATTTACCTGGCAGTAAATGTAGAGTGCCTGAAGAAATGCTTCTTGTCAGATATAGTGCCTTCTTTTAAGGAAATTGAATCTATCACCAATAAAGTTCGTTCTCCATATTCAAACTTGGCCCTGAAGCACACAAGCAAACAATAGTCTCTAGTGTCAAAATATTACAGACTTCATTTAATTACTCAAAGCTCAACAGAGATATTTTAATTGAGTTTTTTTCTCTCTTTTTTTTTCTTCTAATGTTCACATATGCAACAACAACAACAAAATGCAAGCAATGCATGAGTACAAAATTATCCTTCTCAGCAATATGGTATTTCTGTTTCTGCTCAAAACTGGAAATTGTGAAACATACAACAAAGGTAGGCATAAGAAACAAACCAACAAAAAAATCCCATTACTCAAAACAGATAACACCCTAGAAAACAACAAAGACCTGAGATGATAGAGATGAGAACAGGTACACTATAAGGCCAGAAAAACTGGAAGTTAAAATCATACATGTATTTTTGAATCAGTCTTTCTCCTTAGTTTTCTTTAGGATACACCCTATCATTATCACTACCTATAATAGCAGAATTTAATAATTGGATACTAATAATTTGTATTTTTCAGTACTAAGTAATCTCAAAGGACTTTCCAAAAAATTAATTCATCTTTACATCACAGTTGTAAGTAGAAAGGAAACACTGTCTTGCCATTCCACGTGGAAGAAAGAAACAAAGTTCACATAGAAAGTTAATGCCAGAGCTGGAACTGGTACCTAGTTCTTGAATTCTCCTTACTGAAACTCAAACTACAAGCTGTACTGAATTAGGGCAAAACAAAATATGGTGATGGTGATAGAATTACATGTGTTGGATCTTGTATGATCCAGAAGTGCATGAAAGGAATTTATAATACACTGCTTGGCATACAATACAGCGTATCTAACAATAGTGACAAATAGCTTATGATTCCATAAAGACTCCTGAAGGATTCAAATCTGTAGTCACATCACAATCAAAGAAAAGTAAGGATGTCCTCAAAGTCATATACAGTCTGAAATAACTTGTGGACTATCAGCAGATTACTGGGTTGCCTCAAGCAAGGAAATTTAGCTTGTTAACATATATTAACAAAATATAACTTCCCAAGTGAGTGATTACATGAACAGCAAATGAAACATTAACCGTGACAATTCTGGACTTCTAAAAGATTGAACTTTTAATCCAATTCTGTACTAATATTTAAATAAGGCTCTTGAATAAGTAATTGTTTTGTTTTGTTTTGTCTTGTTTTTTAAAAGGCAAAATACCTACAAGGACCAGGAGTATCTTACAAAGGAATGTTTTAGCTATACAAAATATGGGCCGTATAGCTTTCTACTATTTTAGGGACATGAGGAATGAGACAAGTTACCTAGACCTGCAGCTGTGCAAAGCACAGTGAACAATGCAAGGCATGGAGTCAGTGGGGCAGGATCCATTCCCTCAGGTCACAGGGACACCGTGTGCTTCCACAGAGATCCACAACATGTCAGTACAAGGGAAAACATTACTGTGTCACAAGGACACTCATCAACACCACAGAAGCTCAATAGCATTTGCTGTAACGTGATGCTGTGCAAAAAACATTAACACCTTTTACATCACTTTTGTGATGTTTCTGCTCAAGGTAGTGACTGGTTCATGTCAGCGTATGTCCTACTAGGCAAGCTATGAGAGCTGGCAGATCTGAACAACGTGTCTACTTCATCTCACAGTCACCTCTGCTTGCAGGATTAGAAACAAAACGAAAACAACACAAAGAAAACCCCCAAACAATTATATTTTTTGCAGCATTATGGCTAGGCCGAATTCTACTCCATTTAACCAAAGTGCTTTACCATTCCTGACAGTTACTCCAGCATGATAGAGAGCAGAAATCAGGTTATTATTTGTAGCCTTTGACAGAAAATGTTGTTAAAGTGATGTTGTCTTTAGAGTCTTTCATGAAATCTGTAAACACGTTTAATATTTCTCTGAATGGAAAATACAGCTTGTCAATCTATATTGACTCAGTGAAAAAAAAAAGCCCAATATATAAAGCTTAGATCCTTCAGGCATTTATTTTCTCTAATGATTAACTACAATATAATTTCATCCTTTCACAAATCAATCACATTAATCATAAGAATTCAAAATGAATGTTTACACTGCTTTTGTCTTCTGGTTTAACTCTTTTGGACAGTGATGACTGAGCAGAATACAGTACGTGGAAAAACATAGCATAGGTACTGCTGCTAAATTAAGACCACAAATTTACTAATACAGAAAGAGTTACTGAGTCTTTAATTCAAGTTCTTCAGGAGACCAAAACCCATCCCACTGAATATCATGGCTAACTTTTCTGAATTATGATGGGTGATGAGTAACAAGCATGCCACGATTATGCATCGTGGAGGTAAACCCATGGCCTATAACCTATACTGTTTATAACCTACCCAAGGATGTTATTAGTCATCCAGAGCACCCACTTATGGACCATGTATAAAATGAACCAGGAAAAAAAAAGACAATCCTATTTGTGGGGAGTTTAGAACCCAAAGAGAAGGAAGACTTTAACACTGTTTCTGTGCCGCTGCGCTTTTTCTGTGTCAAGTCCTCCTTTCTGGAGTTCAGTCTGTGTATGGACGGAGAAGGTGGTCACCCCAAATCTGTCTGTCATTGTGGTTTGGACTTTAATCCCTAAGCTAAAGGATGAAAGCACAGTGGATACAACACTATTCTGGCTTCATAGTTTATTTCCATAAAGCACATATTAGCACACTATGACTACTAGTGGATAAATTTAAAAAAAAACCAATTAAAAATAGGCAAGAAAGCAGAAACAATACCCTGTGATATATATGACTTTTCATATGAACAGAATCATAAATAAGAAACAGGAAAGACAAAATCAATAGTTCATAAAAAACAACTGTTTAAAAAAGATCCAAAAATCCTGTAAGATGTGAATTACTCTCTTAATGTGAACTTGGTAATCAGGTTTTGACGCTGACTACTTGGTACGATACCAGTACTTATATAAACATAAATATGAAGATAAGCAAATTTTTTTAAAAAATTAAGTTTTGCTTGTTGACATCAAAATGTACCTGTGAGACAAAGACAGGTTTAATAAGCTTCTCCCAAAAATTAGTTAGGATTGTGGGATCTTAACAGACTTAGGTTTTGAAATCTTCCTGTCAGTTGTTTTCTAACTGGACAGTGCTTGGTTTACTGTCAGCAATCCTCTCTGACTCCTCAGAAATCTAGCCAGCTCCTAAAGTCAAAGTTCCCAAGGTCTTAGCCTCCAGCCCAGCCAGACTGAACAGAGAATGTTTATTTTGTTCAGTACGGTTTGAACATAAAAAAAAAAAAAAAAAAAAAAAAAAAAAATTAAAAATAAAAATTTTTGAAAAAAAAAATTGAAAATGTAAATCTTTGCAGAAACAGAATTGCTGTTTTCCACTCAGCTCTGGAGGTAGGAATGACAACCTTTAGGAAGCCTTATAAACAGTCAACAGTCACGTTTGATTTCCAGTTGCATGAATTGATCAAGGGGACGACTGAGGGGGACCAGCACATGGTCTCTGGCTGCTGTGACTTCTGTCCTGCGTGGGGTGGTGTTCAGCCCCACTCACTCATTCACTACTGTACGTCCATTTACCCCTAGTTGCACTTTCCATTTCACGGAAACCCCTGATAAGCCTTTAACCCTGAAAGGCGGCTTGGATGTACCTTGCTTAGAATATTTGAAGTTTATTCTCAGGAGAAACTAATGCTACTGGTCACAAAAACTCTGGCTGTAACTTATTTGCATGCATTATTTGCCTAAGACTTGTGTGCTGCCAACAATTCATCAAGAAAAATCATGACACATTTGAAAAGAAGGGCTACTTTTGTTAAGTAGCTGTTTGTTAATCAGGTCTAACCAAGTCGGTCCTTGTTGGGTAAGATCCAAAAAATAAGCGAACCTGTTCCATATGACATCCCCTAAGTTTTCTCACATGGGACATATTAATGCTTCATCCAGTTCTCGTGCTGCCGCACTGATACAGGGCCATACTCTGGGCTAAGCATGTCCCTGAATGCCTTCTTGATGATGGCAGTGGCTTAAGTGAAGACTGTAACTTAAAACCAATTTGCGCTCAATTTTACTTGCAAATGAACAAAACCAAAACAGTAGTTGGGGGGAAAAAAAAGAAATAAGCATACAACAAACAACCCAACCAAGAAGAAAACCTCAAAACAACGTACTCACAGGTGCAGACCCAGCTCAATGTTAGTCAGACTGGCTGCCCAGATGCAGTAGTTTTGTTCCTAGAGTGTCTGCACTGTTCCTCTAGGATAGTGAGGTAAATCTTCAAAGGAACATCTAGTCATGTCAGTCCTCATGTAAAGAACTTGATACTGCCAACTTTCCCTTACTTCAGCAAAGAGCAGGAATCTATATCTTTCAAATAGATAGCAAGATAAAACATACTTTTTTAATCCCCACTGTAGGAAGGCTTTAATCAATAAACCCTCCAGTTTTGATCTACAGCCATCCAGCCCATACATCAGAGTACATATTGCCTGAAAAACAAGCCATGATTAGGCTGTTTGAGGGTCAGTCTTATTGTTAAACTTCTCAAAATTTTAAGACTGCTTTAATTACATATTTAGCACCCTGTAACAATCAAGGCTCAACAGCAACTTCACAGATATTTCTGAAGAAAAAAAAAAGCTGGGGTTTTTGTTTGTTTGTTTTACAGTGTAACAAAATTTTAATTTAGGTTTTCTTAGCAGTTGACTTATGTGGATAGTCACGGGAAGTGTGCTAGTAACCAATCAGCTGTTAGTAATTCTATTTCAGTGAACAATACACAGAAACTTTTTCACTGCTATTTTCTAGCTCTTTAACAAGAGGCATATACCTCAAATGCAGTGGATGGAGGGTAAAAGAGGAATTAACCAGATTTTGCATTCTAAAAGTAATTCCTGGTGCTGGATGTTCTTGATAGGCAGCAAGACCTTGGTGTAATAAGACACAATTGCTGAAATATGAACATACACCAATTTAGCTCAGAAATAAAGTGTACATACCTAACAATAAGGTATGGGACAGTAGGACTGTAGTCAATTCTTGTATCACCTGTAGTCTCTATATCAGGACTTGTAGTAAAAGTCTCCAGCCCATAACGACATTACTGCAATGGCAGAATGTCAAGTGAGGCGTGATGGCTTGTGATATGCAAGAGAGATCAGGTGGTCACCAGGTTTCCTCATGTGAGTTTTCAAAAAGTCTGTGAAACCTAACATGTAGAGATACAAAATAATTAGCTATGTTGCCATAAACCAGCTTCCTGCCCCACAGCAATGCTAGCATTGAGAAAGCTGAAAAAAATTATACTTTATGTTCTATGTATCCAAGTATATATATGCACATCAGGAAAGCAGTCCCAGAGCTTGCACATTTTAATTGTGCATAACATTATTAAACCAATTTTCTTCAAATTTGTCTTCATACGTAGGTCTCAGCATGCCCAACAAAACAAAGGAAACTTGAAGAAGATGTTCTCAGTAGTTAAGGCTGCATATTTAAATTCAGCAGGAATTCATTCCAAGAAGGAAAACTCAGAATAGGCAGCCAATATGGCCAAAAACTCCCAAGAATTTATGAGGGTGTGTAAACAGTAAACAATAATAGAAATAGATTTTCTGGCTTTAATTATATTGGATGCTAACAAGCTGAAAATATACAGATAATTTATACTGTAAATACCACTTGAGATTAGTGAAATTTAATTTCATTTTGCTAAAACAGTAGTAAAGAATTCTCGCTTGATTTATTTTGTACAAGATGTCCTCACTGCCCCTAAAGCCACACAAACAAAGGCATGGCCAGCTGCACATGTACGGTCCTTACCAGAACAAGGCCCCTGTGACACTGTGAAGCAAATCCAGAACCTTTAACTCTGGATCTTTGACACTCCAGCTAAAAAGAACACTTCTAATATCTATAAGCAGAATTAAAGTTTATATCCTCTTTTTTAAGATTTCCAGTTGCTGGGGAAGAGTGCGATTACTAACGCTTCAGTAGGAATATTTTTATTTGAAAGACTGCAATATTCATGCTTCACAGGTGATGCATCACAGAAGACTGCAGTAGGACATAACCATCTAGTTGCTTTGTTCTTAAACTTGCTCAGTGCATATGTATTTATCTATTAAAATGCAGCCATTTCCAGGATTGATCATAGTAATCTATAGCACACAGCAATGTTATAGACCATGTTAGGACAGGAAGTGAAGAATAACTCTTCCAATTAATGCCAGATAAGGAAATTCATTAGATAGGGTGCAATTACTTCAGCTGGAAATTGTCCAGAAGCTGGAGTTCAGCCAGGACACTAGTTTAACATTAAAATCCTAAATAAAATAAAATCAAAATAGTAACAAAAACAATTTAATGGTATCCAAACCAGAAAAGAAATTCTTACTTCTTGATCACATTACTTTGTTATCCGGTCAATGCAGAGCATCTGTGATACCCAAAAAAGGGTTTTCTCTGAGATCCAAAGGTAGAGAAAAGGGGAAAAAAAATTAAATGTTCTCTGGGGTGCATTTATTCATGATAATCTCCCAGTTAAACATATGACACTCATGATTTTTATTACAGATTTGGAAAAATTGTTTGACAAAATTTTAGTTGACTTTATAAATGATTAAATGAAACAGAATAAAAATAAGGGGCTGACAATTTAGGCATGCAAAAAAAAATCTCCCCAAACTAATGCAAATGGACACTGACAGTTGTTAGACATGTCTAGTGCAAATATATATGATAATTGTCAAATGTGCACAAATTTGAATGATCTACTTGTACATCATATGCAAATGATATTACCATTACTAGTCCTGAAAATCAACATCATCACTTCTAGGATTTCCCATGGATTTTCCCAGTTCTCCTTAGGAAGACTCCCATTAAAATCCTAGTGAATATCTGCACTCCAACGTACACTAAAAAATAAATCTAGTTAATCTGAGAGCAGCAAAGCTAATGAAGACTATTTCCCAAATCCCCACTCAATATATCCAAGTCCTCCTCTATGCTACTTACAACCTCCCTCCACTCTTGCATTCTTGTTCAAAATGAGGACACAGCACAGCCACCTCCCTCCTGGATTTCCTAATTACTGAACAGGGAAGAGGCAGCACAAGAGCTATATTTATGCTGCTTGGCCAGCCGGCACATGCCTGCTCCCAGAAAGAAAATAACACGAGCTCGCAACACGGTCTTCCTTGCAGCAGGAATCCTAATTTGCATCACCTTCTCCTCTTGCCGGTGGCCAGTTTCCACAAAATTGGTAGAACTCCCACAGTAAACTTTGGTTGAAATTAATTAAAAGATTCCAAAGTTATTTGGAGCAGGCCGCCAGACAAACAGCATGACAGCATAACCCGTGTTTCCTTAAGAAAGCAAGCTAAAAAAGGAAACTAGTAGTAATTATTATTTCCGTATACCGTGAAGCCCAAGTTCTTGACTAAGGCCTATAAACACCACCATGATAGTTTAATAAACAGAAAATTTGCCTAACAGAAGGAACAACAGTAGATAAAATGATAACACAGCTTGCATTAATTAACAACAGAGCTCACTATTCACAGAGGAAGTTGCCATAAGCATACAGACCTGGAGCCAAAGTTTTGCTAGAGCTGAGCTCCCATTTGCTGGGGATGCTAAGACAAGACAGACATCTTCAGAAATATCAAAAAGCCAGCAATCCCTATTTAGGTATCTGCAGAAATACTGTGAGGCTAAAAAAAAAAAGAATAGTCTCTTATTTTTCATTGCGGCTGGGAGCAAGGATGTCCCAGCAGGAGCTCTGGTCCTTTTAACTTGGTGGGGTTCCAGTGGCCTCAGATTGCCTTTTTCAAGCCTGATTATTTGAAAGGCAAATAGTAGCTGTAGTAATAAACCCAACATTATTGAATAATTAATTCAGAGTAGAAACAAATGAAAAAAAAAAAAGGTGGAGCATCATACTAAATACGGGAAAGTTGTCTTTTAAAGTAAGCATTTTTTGATTCTTAAGACACTGCCTCCTTTGCCTCTTTCTTCAAAGACACTTAAACATCATTAGAAACTAGGAAGATTTAATGGGACATGTAGAAGGAACCTACGTTCTGAAAAAGACAACCCTTAGAAGACCAGTCAGAGGTAGAGTAGAAGAGCTCTTAAAAAGTGATGATTACACATCAACAATAACAATACCAGTAAAGTTCACTGAAGCTAAATTTTTGCTCAACAGCTCTCAGAAATCCCTTGAAAAAATCCTACCATTGTTCTGGAAAAAATACCCAGAATTGAAAAAATCCAAACAAACCAAAATGTGCTTTCAAACTTCTGATAAAGTATCATTTTCCTCCAATACCAAAATATCCTCTTTGTGGAAATAAAACATCTAACCTCCAGAAAATTAAAAGCAGCCTTTACAATTAATTACATTTGCCTTTGCAGTTGTCCAGGTGTTCTGCAGAATGTCCTGTGAGTTGATATTGCTGGATCCATCTAGAAGACCTCCTTTTTACTGCACGCTTAAAATTACACAGGTCAGCAATGGTCTCAGGAACAAATTGTGAAACATTACCATCAAGTGCTGCTTAATATACATTTGTGTGCTAAGTGGTTATGCTTCACTTCCTTATTTATGGTTCTGCACTTATTTTTCTTTTAAATAGGAAAACAAATGAATAGATTTTCCAGTCTGTCACACCACCTTGCTGTAGAAGTAGTCAACATATTATGCAGAGTTAATCATCAACTTCAAAATGTATTCTGAAAGCACAGAGGGCCTTTATAATATTTGCTGCACGTCTGCAACCTCATTGTACTGAGATATGGGTGTGCATAAGCTCCTAGTAAATAGACCTAGAACACCCCAAAACAATGTCACACAATAGCAAAGAATACATTTTATGGGCTTAAGATGGAATAAGTATAACTGGACACATTTCTCCTACAAAACAGGCTTTTAGCCCATTCATCTTGGCTTCAGGAGGGCTGTAAATATGCATCACAACATAAAATGCCAGAAGAAACCAAGCTACAGAGTGGTTCTGGCACAGATCACAGTTAGGCCCTTTGCTAGGGATCCATCATACAATGAACTATTTCTTTGGATCCAGAGGTGCTTTCCAAAAGCGCTGCGTATTCTGCCATTAATTAGATATACACCAAGTTATATTGAATGCAGGCAGCCCATTCCCCCCCAAAAGATCCAGATTTTTCCAGTAAATCACAATGTCTCTACCCCTCCCACCCCTTGCTGCCTTCATTTTACGGTCCCTCTCAAAGGAGTGAATTTCAAAGCTCTGGAGTCCACAGTGAAAACTTCCCGCTGTCAGAACCTTCCTCTGCCAGACTGACTGAAATATTCCTGGTTGGAATATCACAAGGATATAACCCTAAAAATTGCTCTCCTCCTCAAGTTAGATTGGGTTTAGGTCATTTGGTTTTTTAAAGCTTAGCATCCATCTCTGAAATTTCATGCAGAAGTTTAGTGGTAACTGATGCAGGTTCTAAAGCTTAAGTCCCAAAGTGGGCTAGTTTTGGAGAAGCAGAGATCTCAGTAAGAGTGGTTGAAGTTGCTACCAGCAGGTCACCTTGGTGGTGACCAAGCCACATGCAGAGGAGTCGGAGAGTCCTCTCCAGCCCTGCAGCACTCTTCAGCCAAGCGCCCTCCGAGCACATGAAAACCCTGCCGAGGCATGTTCTCAATGCCGGGGGATGAAGTTGTTTACAGCCAGCCCACACCTCTCCACCTGCAATGAGGCCCAAAGTGTGAGCTTATTCCTGGCTTCAAAAAACACGCCAGGTCTGAGGTGCCTCTAGACGATGTGCCGCAGTGCTGTAATCAGGCAGCAAGAGGAGTTTGTACCATCTCAACAAGCATATATGGAAAAGGCGTACTTTGTCACAGCTACCATTCAATTATCTAAACACAGTGGCTGGTCTACCTAGATGCTGAAATTATGAGCTTCTTAACCCCTATGACAATAGTAACTGTTGATAACATCTATTTCTTTCTTTCTGCTCATCTGCCACATCTTCACTAAGTGTGGATGGACCCCCAATTATATGAATTGACCATTAGTCATTATTAGGAGGAGATCAACAACCAAAGTCACAAATACCGGCCTTGTTTTATATTTAGGGATAAAAGCTGTAGCAAAGTCAAAAGTCCAAGACATCTGAAGCAAACAGAGCCTTGGAGATGACTTGGCAAAACCATCTCTATTAGTTTAATCAAAAAGGGAAGATTAAACACTTCCTGTGGCAAGACAGATTGTTAAAGCCAAACAATGATCTCTCAAGCAAAGGATAGTTGTAAAGTTGCAGGCTGTAAAAACAAAGGCTTGTTAACCTCCTTAATGATAACCTTGTCCAATAATAGATTTGATTTCTTCTTCACAACTTTTGACAATCTGGAGAGAATTAGGTTTAAAACAGAGGTGGTAGGTCATCACTTTTCTGCCATCACTAGTGCCTTAACAAGCCACATAGGCCAGAAGTAGTGCAGTACCATCAAATGTCTTATAATGAAAATCTATTTTATCGCAGGGTAAAGTAAATGGAGGGTTTCATTGTACAATTTCAAGAGAATATGGTTTAGTGGTTCAAAGTAAAGTGTGAAGGAAGGAGCAGGGAAAGAACCCCAGGCACATAGGCAGCACAAGAGGGTCGGTGACTTGGTCTCTTTGAGAAGAGACTCAGGAGAGTTGCAAAGAAGAAACTTAGAAAGGACAAGGACACCAAATACTCCATTTTGTCAGGATAAGAAAGAAAAAGAGAGTAGTGCAAGCTTCATTTTGAACTTTGTAACAACTTTCTACCAGAGGGGCTCAAAAAACAATGTTTAATGCTTTGCATGTTTTTATGAATGTTTTGAAGTATGAGATGGAGATTACTCTCATTAGAGTGACCAGAGAAGCGGTAAACTACACCTGTTTTCTCTGAGAAAGCTTCTATCCCAACCTTCATAGCAGCATATGGAGCAAACATGGAAACATTGCATCAAGTATTTAACTGGGATTTCCTTTTAATGTGAATATTACAGTTAGCTTAATCAATTTAAAGCATAGTCATCCTTGGTGAGGCCATGCTATAACTGTCTGGCACACAATACACGGAACTTAAAAAACAAAAGAGCTTTACAGAACATTTCTAATTGAGGTTGTGGCTAAGGTCAATCTTGTCTAAACCAATATCTCTAGTGGATGGAATCACTCGCACGACAAGCAATAAAAAATTTAGCTTTACATAAACCACATCATCTCCAGAAAGAGCAGTGTCTCTTCTTATCAGGCTAGGTTGTGAAGGTGTTAGGGTTGAGAAAGGAGGAGGGAACGTACAAAGTGCCTGTTTATGCAGCGCTGGTGTTTGCTACAGAGCTCTCTCCTGCCCCACATCAAAGATGTCATCAGTAGCCTCTGAACTAGCAACTGTCTGTCCTGTCTGGCCTCTGAGCTTTTGCTTTCCTACCCTGCAGTGATTTCAAGGGGGCACGGCTGTGTGAGAGGTAGCATCCTTTAGATGAGCTGGAAACATATGGCACTGACCACATGTGGTCATTAAAAAGTCCCACGCCAATTTTTGCAAGGCTAACAATATTAGCCCCGGTATCCTGGCCAAATTCCAATATAGGTAATTATATTCTGGATAATGACATACCGGCTAGTTTTATAAGGTTTAATATACATTGTGGAAAGTAGCTAGCACCTAAGGGCTCTGAGTTAAACTCATTGCACAGTCAGCTGGGATAAAATTAGAGAAGAAACTACCCAAGCATGTCAAATGTTTAAGCTTTAAAACCCTGGGTAGAATGAAACAAAAGAGGAAGGGATCCAGGGGTGCTTTAGCATAATCAAGCTGGCTCATGCCGCTGAAGACACACAGCTGGGATCGAGAGCTCACTGCTGTGAGGAAACTTGTAACAGTATCCCCATTCCCACCTTCAGCAGTGGGTGTGCACGCATGTTAAATTACCAGGTTAAGGAAGAAGATGGAGCAGTATGATGCAAAATGCTGTTTGTTGGGGGTTTTTTTCTTGCTCTCCCCCAGAAAAATCTAACCAAATCAGAGTCTCAGAAAAAACTGAAACCACTCTTCAAATACTTACACCCTGTTGCATGGCATCCCTGTGACCCCAGCTCAAAACGCCAGAAGGGGTATGATACTCTTTTACCAACTTCTATTTGTCTCATCTTGCCCTACTTGAAGACATTCTGCCAGCACCAGCACAGGATCCAGCTGCAACTGCACCCTAGCAGGGTACCCATGAGGTACTGACGATGACAAGCTCTGAAGCCGATGCCCAGCCCTGGAATAATCTGGGTGGCAGGACGCATTCCTCCAGCATGCCATTAAAAATCAAAAAGGTGCATTGGGAGTGTGCCCCCCCATGCCATTAAAAATCAAAAAGGTGCATTGGGAGTGTGCCCCCCCATGCCTCGGCTGGAGCAGGAGGCGCGCGCGTGCAAGGACTTAGTGGCTTCATTCAAAATGTGTTGACACAACACATGCATTTGGATGACACAGTGGCTTGCGATGAAACACAAGTAGACAAGTCAGACCAAGGGGCTGAGGGTGTGATTGGTAACAAAATGGTTTGGCTCTTTTGCGCCCATAAAGCTTTCTGCAGACAGTGCATGCCATTTTACGCGTTGTACAAGCCTGGAAACCACCCTCCAATATTTCACACCACGCAGATTAGAAGAAAAACTGTTTCTAAGTCAAAAGCACAGGTGGAACAAGAGCCACAAAACCAGTTTCAGGTCTGAAGCCCAACCTTTGGCCAGCAGGACATCCAAAGCAATGAAATGGCAGTGCAGTACAAGGAGCCATCATTTCATCTTGAAATGAAGTTCAAATTACGCTGTGATTTTGTTTTCCCAACATATGAGTGAGTGTGGGCTTGTTTCGATGGTACCAGACTGCAAACTTTAATCCATGTATTTCACGTGTTGGTGTGTGTATCCTATACTCCCAGGCACACCAGCTCATTTCAAGATGCTCTGTGCCTCTCCTGGGCTTGGAATTCAAGCTGTCGAAGATGGGAGACGCAGGCTCTCCCCCTGCTCTTCGTGTACAGAGCACTGTTTCATCTCCTCGATTCCTTTCTCTATTAAAACACATTCAAACATAATTAGTGTAACATTAAAAATGGAGGAAATTTTGTAATTGCCAGTTGTTCTGTAGCCATGGTTACATCAGAGATTTATGCCGAGTGACTCCGGCCTGAGCACGCACAGGCAGTTAGCGGGAACAGCAGTAGGATAATGTTTGTGTGCATGTGCAGGTGTGCTGATGCGCGAGTTTGCCAA
>VZSF01002502.1:0-32358 GCA_013398295.1 Chionis minor
TCTATGATTCTATGATCTCACCTGTGTAAAGTTAGACAAGGTGAGGTATTGATCAGCAAGGCTTATTAGAGAGAATTTCAACACAACCTTTGAAAAAAGATTGTAAAAAAAAAATTCATTTTACACAGATTGCTAACACTAATTCAGAGAACATGAGTATTACCTATTCTGATGACACAGACAATTTCTTTAGCACAATTATTTTGTAAAATCTCCAATTTTTTAAAAGACAATGCATCTAATCTTCCTGGGCCAACAAAGGGACTGAATGTAAAACAGGAGTCCCTCATCAATGATATAATGAGTAAGAAAGAACAGTGGATGTGTCAGTAAAATTAACAGCTGCTGTTGCACTAAGAGATGTATAAACAGTAATCAGCACAGAGAAATCAGTCAAAAAGACAGGGACAGACTGATGTACGGATAATCACATTTGATTTAGCTGAGTTCTACATAACTAAAAATCTTTGGTGTGTTTCTGAAAAAGAATAAAGAGTATGATAAAGGGTAAAGAAATTTAAAACTCTCGAAGCAGATGTTTTTAAGCAACTGGTTTAAATTCCCAATGAAGAAGTTCCCAAGAGCAGTCTTAAAGGATAGCCTTAGCCACCATAAACAGAGGATTTACTGGAGTTAAACAGAAACTTCTTCCATCTTTGGTATTTTATATTTGGTATGATATATTTTACTCTCAGTTTCCAACATTCCACACCTTAGTAACTCTGCAGAAGTTGTTTGATTGTCATCGGTTTTATACCAAGGTAGTGAAGTGGGTTTGGCTGATGCTGAAGTGCGACATCTGTGGGTTAATCCACAAGCCCTATGTTCTTCAGTTCGGTGAACATCCAATAGTGGAGTGCTATCTGTATAGCTTTTCTGAAGAGCAGCTCCTTAATTTGTGGGCCTACTTGTTGAAAAAGAGTGAGTCTGATTGTTGCATCCATCATTTCATTGATTTTGTAGCTCCTACCCTCTTGAATATTATAGTTGTCTAATGTCTACTTTGGGCACAACATTTTATACATATTGTATAAAATAATACATGCTGTGTTAATGCTGTTCTCCGTGCTTTTTACTGCATGACCAGAGGCAGTTTATAATTCATACAGGATTAAAATCAGTATCAAACATATGCTTTGTCAGTTTGGACAAAGGACTAAAATGGATGAAGTTCTCCAGATATAAATAACCATCTAATTTCACAAACATGGCTCATAAACCTAATCCAGTTGTTTCAAATTCATATCAACTCAAAACCAAATCATGAAGTTGGCAATTTCTTCAAATAGGAAATAATTAGAGACATAAATAAAAGTAAATCAGAAAAATAACTTGAGGTAGCATTTTTCAACAGCCTTACAGGTAACTCTCCCAAAAAATATCTCCAGTGTACTATTTTACAGGTAATCAAGGGAAAGAACTGGTAGGTGAAAAGAGAAGATAAAAAAGTCTAGTCAATAAAAGTCTGAAAGCAACATTAGATATCAAGAATAACTTCAGAACAGCACAGGCTGGGAAAATATCATATTGTTATAATTAACATCTAGGATAATAAAAGCATTTTTTAAGATCTTACAGGCTCCTATTGATCATGGAACACAGCATGATGATACTAAGCAGAAAATATAAATAAAACCTGTTAACTAATGTAAATGCTGATCAAACTATAAATTCAAAGTAATGTATGGTAATGCCTGAAATGTTTACATTCAAGGATATTAGTACTGTATTATTTATCAAAGTTAATTAACTGTGCCAGAGAAGAAGCAGTATCCAAAAAGTTTCTAGAACTAGTTAATAAAATGTCAGCCTTAGTGGGATTTATCTTCATAAAAATTCTTCACCATTCAGATATTAATATCACCCAAACAATCAGTCAGGACTGAGACAGATCTAGTATAATTAGGTGGAAGTGCTGGATAAATCAGTTAGTACTAAAACATATTGAGAGACAAGAGACTCCAGGTATCACATACACCACCAGCAGATAGCTTCTGAACTGAACCCCAAACACAAGTTCATCTATAATAATTTAAATACAAACATAAACTAATGCCAAATGTGCATTTTCCTTCATAAAAGCCAAGGCTCTTCAGATGAGAATAGCAACCAGAAAATGGGAACAATAAAGTCATTCAATAGATGATTTGGTAAATCAAGATATAGCAGTTGATAACATCTGAGAATCTTGTTTGTGAAATACCATCATAAAAAGTTTTATATTCAAATCTCCATATATTTTATTTTCAGATGCAGAAAAGGGTAATATGATATTGCAGGAGAAGAGAGTAACATGATAAAAAAGGGAACAGAATATTGCATAGAGATAAATACAGAGCAAGGATATTATCAAGACACATTTAGATGATGACTTGTTGACAAATGCTTTGTTTAAGCAAATTCAGGAATTTAAGAGCTGTTAAATGAAAGAACTATTTGCTTCTTTTAATTATGCTTAAAGAATAAGCATCGATATTCTTCTGAAACTCTGAATGTTTACAGAACAGAATAGGTATGCTGGATATCTCAGTAGCAAGCAGTGATCCAAGACCAAAAGCTATCATTTGAAATGGCAACTCATACATACACGTTTCATTCAGGGATCTGAATTAGTTTTCATAGGTTATATGTCTGAACTGTTGTGAACATCAGCTGTGACTAATTTAAAAAAATACCTAAGTGCTAAAGGAAGAGGCCACAGAAAATCTCAGAAATGCCGGGGGTTGAAAAAAAGATAATGTTTGTATATTTAATAAGTGATCATAGTTATGGACCCACCAATATACATATTTTTCCCTCATGCTTATTCAATTTAAAATATATTAATAGATTCTTCACTTTAGAAACTACTTGCTGATATAGTTCCAATTAATACTTTATTAGTCCATAAAATCATTAAAAATCTTTTCTGCCCTCTAACGGGAACAGGTAAAGTTAAGTTCAGCTTTTAACTATGGAATAATTTTTATACTGTGATGCTAATAGATTAGCATTAGCTACCACAGCCCTGATACAAACATTAAAGAAGTCCAGTGGGAACCTAACCATTAACACAAATGAACTGTGAGTCCAGACTTACAAACAAAAGCAGAATTGTTCTCCACATAACTTGAGATACAATAAAGAGTATAAAAATACATTACATGATATTTCATGTTTACATAAGGTGCAGTAAAATAAGCTAACAAGTCTCCAAGCAATAAGTGAAGAACCCAGAGAAATTTATATTCTAATTTTGTATCATAAGAAAGACATGAGGAAATTAAAAAGTCACCCAGAGGGAACCGAGAGACTGAAATTATCAAAGAAGCAGTGGAAAGTAGTTGATGAAACAAACGAGAGAGAAAACAAAAGTGCAAATTAGGATAGAAAAAATTCTCAATAAGTTTGATCTTGGTTTTACTCGCTGCTAGACCTTTGGCCATCAACTGAAAAAATCCATTTTAGCTCTGTCTGCAATATATTCCTGCCATGGCATCTTAAATCTTCACATAAGGAAGTTTGTTTTAATGGTTTAACCTAGAAGAAACAAATGTGATGTGAAGAACAAACTGCAGCATATAGAGTGCCAAAAAAGAGTTGAACACAGTTATGGTAATAATATAGGAAAACAAGTGCACTGACTTCTATTTTAAAAGACAGAAAAATAGAATACTTGTTTGGTTTTTTTTATTTTCCTGGAAGCTGTACACATTTTATTATTAATAAAAAAATAATGCAAAATAAAAAAAAAAAACAACAAAACACCACGAAACCAAAAGCAAAACCAAAAAAGCCCAATCTCCTTATCAAGTAGAAGAGTATCAGAACTAATCCAAAGCAAGTGTTTTAATTTTGTAGATAAATGTTTTTTCAGAAACAGTAAGTCCCCATAGAGAGTGCAATGATGAAGTGTGAATCAGCAAAATACATTGAAAGGAAAAAAAAATAGTAGCACCTGGGGGTTTTGGATCTTTTATTAAATTTCTTCAGTGGATTGCTCTGCAATTGAATGAAGATCAGCAGAAAGTTTTATATAAATCCCTGATGAAGAACGGAATTGTCTAATGTAGGAAAAGAGGGAAAAAAGTTTATGTACAGTAGTGCTTTAGCTGTCCTCAGATGAGATTTCTTCACCTTCATTTAACTCTTCCCTGTACTACAAAAATTTAATTTAGATTACTGAGGCTAAAATCCAGATATAGACTAGTAACTATTGATGCTATATGAAGCAGCATTTGTAGCATCAGACAGGCAATTGACCAATTACCTATGCCAGAGGAACATTCCAACCCATTAAAGAAAGTACTCAGTAAACATTATTTGAGACTTCAGTTAATCCCGTTTCTTGCTACATGCATCTCATTATTAGAAAGATGCCGTCATTTGATCTTTGAAGTACAGAAGAAAATAAATTAATAAAATGTCATGTTTGAAGTTAAAATAGACAACCTATTTTTCCAACTTTATCTTTTGTTTGGAATTCTTCTACATACAAACTAGGACATTTCAGACATTAGAACTTCTAATACTGATAATGGGGATAATAGCAGTAATTTGCATTTACACTTTGGTTATCATCCCTGTTCTCAAACTTTGGTAAGGAAAAGTAAGCTCTTTTACCCTATTTTACTTCTAAGTCACAGAAGAAATTTACATAAAACTCCTACTGTCCAGATTGCATCACAAGTGAGGGATAATCTGGAAGAGTTTTACAGTGTCTACCGGTTAAAAAGTTACTTTAGCATGGCGCACATAGGCTCTGTCACACTGGAAAACTATCCTGTGTTAGCCTTAACCTTATTTTTTGTTTGCTAGCTGCTTTTAGTGTCATAGAACAACATCATACTGATAAAAGCACATCTCTCAAGACAAACTAAGGGTTTGCTTCCTGACAGAATAAAGGGCTGCCCTGTTTACTGCTGGATGATTTAGGATTAAGTGAAGGATAAAACATGTTCAACATAATGCTCATTGCCAGACCTTACTCAGCCTGCAGTGCTGTACAAAGTAGTTTATCAGAGTTGATAAAATCTGATTAAGGCTAACATGGTAAAGAAGACGTTAAACTAGCTCCTCATTGCAGAGCACAGTTTCACTCCCACTGAGCAAGGAAATAATTTCAGAGCCAAGATCTTTCCTACATATTGTCCAGTGCTATTTTGTACTACACTGAGGTAGTAGGTCTTAAATCCCAGATCGATATGTGAAGGAAGATAGTTAACCTAGCACTCCTAGATCTACAGTCCTGCCATTATCACTAACACATAAAGCATTAGCATATTGCAATGGGAAATCACAACTCCCACAGCCAAAGATTAAAATACTGCAGACACAGATAAATAATATACCGTAAATCCCAGATGGCAATGACCAGAATAAACTACCGTAGAACTAGATTTCTATTTTATGTATCTGATCATTTGCAACGTTCCCACCCTAGTTGACAACTGAACAATATAAAGTTGGCATTCTTGCATCAATTTATCATACATAACAAAACTGTGCAGTATATTCAATATACAATTATGAAGAGCTGTGCCTTTTTCATATGTACAATATATGAGTTGCATTAACAAATTACACCCAACTGAACCATAATCTCTATTTCTTCTTTCAAACAATCCCAGTAACTCTGAATCCTATATTATTGCAATGACTCTTTAGACGGCCAAGTTGATAAAAAGATTATTGTACCTTTCACAGCTTTTACTGAAGCTTTTTCATTGTTTCAAAATCAAAGTGAATAAATGTCTAAGTCAAATAAAAGTGGAACTTTTTTAAGGAAATTATCCCCTTAAAATTCATTGCTTGCAAAATATTAGTAATCTTAATCACATAGCAATTTCAAACTGTAAGAACTTATAAAATCAATAACATCATGGTTATGTTATTTATGAAAAGTTTTCCAAACTTTTATGTATAAAGAGGTTGCTGTTTCAAAGCAAAGTAGAAAGTCTATATGGTGTGGCCAATAACGGCATGTTAATAGAGAGTAGGACCTATTTTTTTTCATTTCACTTTATGTGTTGTATAAAAATATATGTTCCTAATAACTGATATAAATATTTTCAATTTGTTCTCTAAAAATGTCTGCTTTGAAATATTTAGTCTCACAAAAAAATGTGAAATTTACTACTGATAAGTTATGATTTACTGAATTATTTATTAAGAATATCCTGAATTTTTTTTTTAAATTAAACTTTACCTTGGAATTTTTATTACTGTCTTCTAAACAATAAACAAACCCTGAGCTATTAATTTGGGGAGGACAATTTAGCTATAGAAAATTCCATCAGTTTAGGATTTTTTTTTTTTTTTCTAATAGTAAGGAAATTAATGTTTTGTGTATTTTCCCTTCAAGTGTCTAAAATTTCCAGAGTTGAAAAGAAAATTCTTTGGACCAAAATTAATTCACAATTTAACCCTGACTGTTCCTTTCCAAATAAACTTATTCCAAATATTCATTTCTCAGTATATTCATTTATTTCTGTAGACATTTCAGAAAGAAAGCGTAGTATATCATATACCTGCTCAAAGCAGGTCTAACTAAAGCAGGTTACTCAGGTCTGTGTCCAAAGTTCTGAGCATCTCCATGGATGGAGATTTCCCCAAATTTTCCAGGAAGCTCTGACCACCAGCATGGTGAAAATGTTTTTTCTTATATCAAATCAAAATTTCCTGTATTACAACTTGAATCTGTTGCTTCTTGTCTTATCACTATGTGCTTTCAAGAGTGTCTGTCTCCATCTTCTCTATACCATTATATAGTTCTAGACAACAATAAGGTCTCTCCTTGGCTTACTTTTTCCTAAGGCTGAACAAACTGAATTTCCTCAGTGTCTCCTCATGTGGCACCAGAACCCTAATCATCTCCATCAACCTCAGTTGAATTAATTCCACTTTTTCCAGGTCTTTCTGGTAATGAGGAGTGTAAACTAGGCACAGCTCTTCAAATACAGTCTCACAAATACTGAATCGAGAGGGAGAATCACTTTCCACAACTGTCTAGCTACTCCCTTGCTAACAGAGTATATGGTGAGCTTTCTTCTTTGCAAGGGCATGTGACTGTCTCACCTTCAATTTGGTGTTCAGTCTAGCTGCCAGATCCTTTTCTGTAAAGCTTTTTGCTGTCCAGACCGCACCTAATCTGTCCTGTTGCACTGGATTATTTCATTCCAGATGAAAGACTGCATTTTCTTTTATTGACACTCATAAGCTTTCTGCAAACCCATTTCTCCAGCTTGTTGAGATTTCTGTGGATAACGCCATGTGAATTGCTCCCCCTAGCGTGGCATTGCCCAATAAATGGCCAAGTATGCAATCTGTTAGATCAACAAGGTTATTAGACTGTATTGGCCTCAGTAACAATCCCTGAGTAATGCCACTAGAAACCAGCCACCAGTTGGATTCGGTACCATTAATCGTGCTCCTTTGCATCTTATGGCCCATCCAATTTTCCATCCACCTTACTGGACACTTAACCAGTCCATATGACATCAGGCTGACTACAAGGATACTATGGGAGACAGTATCAAAAGCCTTGCTGTCAAAGTGTACAACATCCACTGCTCTCCATTTACCCACAGGCAGACTCACCACCTATTTCATCAAAGCAGACAATCAGGCTGGTCAGGCATAATTTGTCTTTGGTAAACCCATACTGGCTGTTCCCAGCCAGTTCGTATGTGTCCTCTTGTCCTTTATGTTCACAGTAATGGCTCCCAGGAGCCTGATTAAGATTGTACTTCTCCATATCCTCCTTCGTGACCTTGCTAAAGATGTGTGTGCGACATTTGACTTTTTTTCAATCATACTAACTTTAATAATAATGTTATAACTTGTTTTCATAATATGGACTATATTTAATCAGCTTTAAGAATACAAAGTATTAAACAAATATAATTTTTGAAAGTTTTTTAAATTGAGGGACTCTGAATTAAATAATTCATTTTTTTAAATGTCTGACTAGCAAACTAAAGATAGGATTTATTTTTACAAGCTCGTAACGAAATCAAACTGTTTTACTCCAACTGAAACCACTTTGAGACTCTGACAAACATTAACAATTCACAGGTTCAGAACATCGTTTGAGGATTAAATGTGTACTACACAATTGACTTAAGAATTCTTAAGTTTTATGGCAAATGAATCAAAATGCACAATCCCTCACCTAATAAGGGAAGGCTCTAAACCTCAAGGATTTCCCTTTGTGGCATTTGGACCAGAGGAGGGAGTCCCTAACTGCAGACCCACTGCTTTGAGGTGGACAGATTCAAAATGGTTCTCCAGCAGGGGTCTGTTTACACCCTAGTCAAATCTGATCTCTAGTCAGATATGGTCATGAACCCCCTCATTGGCTGAGGACCTCCACTTCCTCACCTTTCGATGGAAGCATGGATGTGCTGACTACCACCATGTGGGTGTGACAAGAGCTGTGGTAGGAAGTTTTCACAAGCTTTTGTTGAGTCTTTGTAAGGTCTTTGTCAGATCTTTGTCAGGGTGAGTGCATCCACCACAAAAGTTTGTCTTACTTTCCGTGAAAGCAAGCATCAATATGATGGTTCAGAGGAAAAGAAAACAAAATGATAACAATAAAGCAAGTTACAACATCACCAACAAGTCAACATATGCTAGTGCAAAGAAGCCATGGATTTCTCCATTTGCCCCTGAAGAGCCTACGTTATATTTTCTTGGAATAATGCTAGTCTTTCATTAAAATGTTGTTTTAATTCAGGAAGCTAGCAGCTTCTTCTGCTTATTTTTATTTACATTATATATTCTTGAAGAAAAGGAATGCGCTAGATTACAGCGAATATGAAGGTAGAACAGAATTTTATTTATATTTAAGATATTAGTGCTCATTTCATTGTTTTTCTCAAAATAACATGTTGAATGGCTTCTCTTAATATAAATACCTTGATTTCATAACACATACTTGGATTTCATATAACAGGGTTAAGTTTTTCCAACTTCTTTTTTAATTACTATCATTTTCTACCAGACAGGACTCACTAAACCTTAAATACTTTTCATTAACAATAATTTAATTCTTTTACTGATCTAGCAAACACTACAATTGTTGCTCTTGTAAATAAAGTACTTCAGTTACTCACTGAGATGTATTCTTCATGGTGTAACTGCCAGGAAAGTCCTTCACAGAGACAACAACAAAAAAAATCTTTAACGGAAGAAAACACTTCTTACTCTTCAAGCTCTGCTTCTTTGGTATTTGTATTTTCCTTTTCCCTGTTTTTCTATTAAAAAGTAGCCACAGTTAATAACCATAATTATTTTGCAAATATTTAATCCCGGAGTCCTGCAAAGCACAGCCAAGATCACGTATATTTAAAATAATGAGAGCTATATCCATGAATTGCTTCAAGGAATTATTTATTTAGACTGAAATTTTAGTAACTTTTCTGTAGTATTATTTGGAGTTCAACAGAATGAATCCTGACTTCAATACCCCAATTTAGTTTAGCGAGATATATTTTTTTCACAAAGACATTTTGATTAACACTAATTGCAGCATTTCTTTGTCTGTCTTGGTGATAACTTTTTTCAGTTATCTCGATGATACGTTTTTGACTCAGGGGGTGGAAGTGCCAACTAGGAGAGGTGTGTTACTGGACCTAATACTGACAAACAAAGAGGGATTGGTGGAGGACATTAAGGCTGGGGGCAGTCTTGGCTGCAGTGACCGTGAGAAGATAGACTTCAGGATTAGATGTAGTGGGCATAAAAAGACAAGCTGGGTTGCAACCTTGGACTTCAGGAGGGCTAACTTTGATCTCTTCAAGAAACTGCTTGGAGAAGTCCCATGGGGTAGGGCCCTAGAGGGTAGGGGAGCTCAAGAGAGCTGGGTCATTTTCAAGTATCACTTCCTCCAAGCTCAGGATTGGTGCATCCCTAAGAGCAAGAAATCAGGCAGGGGAAACAAGATACCTGCATGGTTGAGCAGGGAGCTCCTGAAAAAGCTCAGGGGGAAGAAGGGGCTGTCCACTTGAGAAGATTACAAGAATGCTGCCAGAGTATACAGGGATGAAACGAGGAAAGCCAAGGCCTCCTTGGAATTACATCTGGCAAGGGATGTCAAGGTCAACAGGAAGGGTTTCTTCAAGTACATAGGAGGGAAAAGAAAAACTAGACAGAATGTGGGCATGCTATTAAATGAGATAGGCACCATGGTGACAGACAGTGCAGAGAAGGCAGAGCTTGGAGTTACTGAATGCCGCCTTTGCTTCAGTCTTCACTGCTCAGGCCAGCTCTCAGGACCCCTAGACTACAGGGAAGAGAGAAAGTCTGGGTGCATTAAATGCTCTGCAGGGTTACTATGAAATGAAATATCTTCCTTCATTGTATTATATGGTTAAGTCATCTGATTATTTTTTTAAAAGACAAAAAGTTTTTATTGAACAATTCTGACTTTGACAGAGTTTTTGGTGAATCTAGGATTTCTGTTAGTTAGCAGAAAGTGCTATTAGGCTTTCTTTAAGGAGAATATTTTTGGGATTCCTTTATTGTAAATACTTTGTTCATAATTTATTATTCCTTATAGCTGGAAATTCCTGTGCACATGGTTGTGGTGCAATGCCACTTTTATCTACTTTCTTCTTGCTAACTTCACTGTGCTAAAAGAGGAGGTTAGCAAAATTTTGCTTTACAGTATTGCTGTGTTCATAACCAAAATCTTTTTTCAGCCATTCTAAATATTTCTAGGTATTCCAACTGATAACCAGACCAGCAATACCAATCTATGGTGGCATCTTTGTAGAAGCTCCCATTTACCTATTTCTGGGCAATAATAGTAGAACATACCAGCTTACAGGTACTTAAGTAATTGCCACAAAAATATCTATTGTTTTACCTGCTTTGAGGCAACTACCAATGCTGTGGTAAGTCTACCTCATAGTCAGGAAGGAAAAAAAGTTGTATTCTTTGGCCTTTTCACATAATTATTATAAATTAGGGCCACCTTGGTCTTCACTGCCTGCAGGTGATATTTCAGCATTAATGAAAAACCTACTCTATTTCCTAGAAGAAGCAATTCTTTTCTCATGCGTGCCCTAAACTGTCTTAAGCCTCCCAAGTCTAATAATTTTGGAAAATGCCCATGGCTTGCTGTCAGTTTGGTCCACAAAGGCACTGCAGCACTCACCAGAGAAATGACCAATATTGGCAAAGTGAAAATTAATTTACATTTAGACTGCTAAAAAAAAATAAAAAATCTTTAGCTCTTATGGAGTTCACCAGCTCTGGAAGCTGCTGAGGTGAGAAGGACCTGGGAGCACTAATCCATCACTGAATGGCTGTGGGATGCTTTTGCCATACAGCTGTGATAAGAAAAAAATGCAGTGTTACAGTATAACATGAAAGGTCTTTCAAGGTGTGCTGGTTTGGGCTGGGGTAGAGTGAATTTTCTTCATTGTAGTAGTATGGGACATGTTTCGGATTTGTGCTGAAAACAGTGTTAATATAGGGATGTTAATATACAGGGATGTTTTCGTTATTGCTGAACAGGGCTTACACAGTGCCAAGTCCTTTTCTGCTTTTCACTCCACCCCACCAGTGAATGGTCTGGGAACGCACTAGAAGTTAGGAGGGGACAAGGCAGGGACAGCTGACCCCAGCTGACCAAAGGGATATTACATACCACATGACGTCATGCTCAGCAATAAAAGCTGGAGGAAGGTTGCCGGTGAGCAGTTGTTTTCATTTGAATCACTTGTCTTTGATTTTATTTCTTTCTCCTTGTTATTTTCCTTCTCATTACATTGTTGTTGTTGTCGTGGTCGTTTTTATTGTAGTAGTAGTATTCTGTTTTTATCTCTGCCCATGAGTTTTCTCTCTTTTACTCTTCAGATTCGCTCTCCTTGTCCCACTGGGGAAGCATAGGTATGCGGCTGTGTGCTGCTTAGCTGCCAGCTGGGGTTAAGCCATGACACAAGGGAACCAGGAAACATAAGAACCAGTTTCATGACCTTTAGGACACCTTGCCTTGGAATACCGTTCAAAGTTTTGTTCCATGTTTGCAGTCCTTTCACAATCTGTGTTCAGAAAGTGTACCACAGAAGTACCTGACACAGGAATAGATGTAGAGAGGGGCCATTAAAATGACTACCAAACTAAACACATATCTAATGATTTCTTTTTTTTGTCTTTTGTAGATTGGCAAAAAGAATGGATGAATATGACTATTCCTGATGAACTCACCAGTGTAAACATAAAAAAGTTAAAAAAAATTATTTCAATTACAGGCCAATGACTTTACAAAACAAGGATTCTACCTAGATGAAGATTAGAAGACCTTTAACTGCTAAAGAAATCTGTTTCTGGGACAGATGTTTATTTACTGTAATAATAATAACAAAACTGCTTTTAGGATGGACCTTGGTAAGTTCAGGAAAAATATTGTTTTATCTGTGGACTGTGATAAGACAGTATTGGATTAAATGATAGAAGGTCTGTTTCATTTCTGCAATTACCTCGCATACATGAACCTCCCTCCCTTTACTGCTGTGTGTCAGTATCCATCTGGATCCAAGTAACACGTGAATTCTATCTGGTTGAGACTCGGCAACAAGACTCATTGTCAAGCATGAAATACTGGACATTTGTAGATATCCACAGAAAGCATCTGCTGCTCAGGCAGGATGCATTAATTTTCAATGCCTGCTTCCATGTTCAGCTATTTGTATTATCAAACCTTCAAACAGGAGGCCAATTAACATTTTCGGCTGCAGGTCAGGTGCACCAATTAATGCAACTGTGAGTTAAAATTGCAGGATATGATCTGGACCCTGGGCCATTAAACTTCTACCTGCATTAGCCAGGGTAGGTTTTTTTGGTTTTGTTTTGAGAGGCTAGCTGTCAAAGGAGTATCATTAGACATCACCTTATAATTATAGTAATCTATCCCTTCCCTGTTGAATAACTAATGCGTGAATAACTAATAACTGGATTTGTCTGGGATGGAATTAAATTTTCTTCATAACAGCTTGCATGGTGCTCTGTTTTGGATTTATGAACAAAACAATGCTGATAACACACCAATGTTTTAGCTCTTGCTGAACATCATTTGCAGTTTCAAGGCCACCTCTTTCTCACTCTGTCCCCCCAGTGAATAAATTTGGAGTGTGCAAGAAGTTGGGAAGGAACAAAAGCATGCAGATGACCCAAATCAACCAAAAGAGATCTTACATGCGATATGATATCATGTTTAGCAGTTTAGTAGGAGACCCTATTTAGGGAGGTTAGGTATCTTTCACTGGGGAACTGCCTGGGCATCAGCCTACCTGTGGGAGATGATAAGTTATTGTTTATGCAACACTTGTTTTATTTTGTTTTCTCTCTTTCTTCTTCCATTTCTCCTTTGCTTTTTAAACTTCTTTTTTCCCAACCCATGAGTTTTCTTGCTTTTACTCTTCCTTTTCTCCTCCCCCATCCCACTGGAGGCCAGGGTCAGGGAGAGTGAACGAGAAGCTGTGTCGTCCTTTGCCTACTGGGATTAACCCACAACAATGTGAAACAAAATAGATTCAGAAAAGTATCAGAGGGTGCCATAGGATCTTTAACAATGTTGAACCCTCAGGAGCTTTTTTTTTAGATCATCTAACTGAACATTTGTTAATTTAAAAACATTGAGATGAGACATGGAACATAAATAATCAGCACTGTTGCACAAGAGGAGCCTACATGTGATGGCATTAGAAGTTTTGCATTAAAGACAAGAAGTTTTGCATTGAAGATATGGAGCATTGTCCTTAGCTTGTGTATTGAATAAACTCTAACAATTCAAGGAAGGCAAGAGAGTCTGTAGTTTGAAGAAACTTGATATGTTATTTGCATTTATGTTGGAACACCTGAAAATAAAATACTTTTTTAAATATCTACGTGTCAGTGTTCAGTTAAGCTAAAATTACCTTCTATTGAAGCAGAGAATGAATATATACATTAATTTAGATTAAAATAATTCAACAGATTGAATATTTTTTTCAGCAGTTATGAACACTTCATCTAATGGGATCCACTTTTCATGCACAAAAAGAGAGAAAAAAATCAAAGGAAATGTTCTATAAAACCTTGAAAACGTCTTTGGTGCTTTTTTGACAAATGCTGTTGATTAACATTCCAGCCATGTCATGTAAAATATCCTAATTATAGTACTACCATGCATGACAGCTTCCAAAAAAATACTTAATGACAGAAAATCTGTGAAAAGGAAGTTTTGTTAAAATTAGGAAAACCTTTTTTCACTAAGCACTCAACTGACAAAATTAATTATGCTATTACTCAAAAAAAGCAACAGTTTATTTGCTAATGTTTGGTTCAGCGTATTTTCTGCAATGGTCATTTTTTATTGTTTAACTTTTTATAATGTGTAGTGGCTAAAACACTTGTGATTCACTGTGAATATATTAAGATTAATTTAATTTAATTAAGATTAACTTTGCCATACAGTTCTCTTATTCATATAAATCAAAATAAAAGTAAGCAGCAATTGGATCTGTTCAAACTTGTAGCTGTCAATGCCTATACAAGTTTTATAGAATCTACTCAAATGTGCATTCTTTCCTCTGTTGTTCAACATGGAAAATCAAACAATAAGAACAACAACAACAACACAGATGGAGCTATGAGTTTAAAACTAGTCAGTAAAACTTTCCCAGATAAAGGAGTTCATGCCTTTCATAGATGGATGCAGCTGGCCATCTGGCAAATAGAATAAATGTTCTGTGAAGTTCATTTTTATCAGTGTGCAGGGAAAATGTATTTAGAACCTTTTAACATTGTGCTGTAAAGAGAAATTAAGGATATAATGTTTAACTGCACTGTACTTCAAAAAAGTAGGAAACAGTAGTGTACTAGTGGGGCGAGAGCGTCTTCACCAACAAGTCAGCCAGGCTTCTAAGGAGAGCTTTAAATGAGACTTACCAGGGCAAGAAGATGAAGTTTTGAGTAACAGAAAAGCCAGGGGCTGCTGATGTATTAGGAACCGACAGGGAAACACCTCTGAAATGCCTCAAAGGAATTAGGGTGTGTTCCTCTAAAATGGTGACAGGGTCAATAGCCCAGCTGAAATGACTCTGTACCAATGCATGTAGCTTGGGTAAAAAACAGGAGGAGCTGGAAACCATTGTGCAGCTAGAAAGCTAGGGTCTAATCACTGTCCCTGAAACCTGATGGGATGAATTGCATGACTGGATTGCTGCAATCGATGATTATAAACTGTTCAGAAGGAAAAGGCAAAGAAGGAGTGACTGGGGCAGGGGTTACCTTCTATGTAAAAAAAAAAGGATTGATTGTGCAGAACTATCTTTGAAAGGTAGTGATGAACAGGCTGAGAGCTTATGGGTGAAAATTAGAGGCCAAGCCAACAAAAGAAGCCTTGTTGTTGGTGTTTACTACAGGCTGCCTGATCAAGAGAATGCTAATGAAGTGTTCTTACTTCAATGACAGGAAACACCATGCTCACAGACTCTGGTCCTGCTGGGGAAATTTCAGCCACATTGACATCTGCTGGAAAAGCAGCATAGCAAGCTTTAAGCAGTCCAGGAGATTCTCTGAGTGCACCAAGAATAACTTCTTAGTCCAGGTGACAGACAGCCCAACCAGAGGAGAAGTATTGGACTGGACCTGTTCCAGGGAACTCCTGGGAAACTGCCCCCAGGGATAAAGGAGTTGAACAGAGCTGTCAGTTCTTTAAGGAAATCTTTCTTAGAGCACAAGAGGTCTTGATTACCACGTGTAAGAAATTAGGCAAGGAAGGCAGGGAACCAGCATGGCTGAGGAAGGACCTCCTGGTTGAACTAAAGTGTAAGAAGGAAATGTATAGACAATGGAACCAGGGACATGTATCCTGGGAAGGATATATGAATATTGCCCAGATGTGTAGGGATGCAATCAGGAAAGCTAAGTCACAGTTGGAGAACAATTTGGTAAAGAATAATAAGAAGGGCATTTACAGGTATGTTGGATGGAAAAGGAATAGCATCGCATCGCATTGAATAGAATAGAATAGAATAGAATAATTCTACTTGGAAGGGACCTACAACAATCATCCAGTCCAACTGCCTGACCATTTCAGGGCTGACCTGAAAATGTCCCTTTCCTGAGAAATAAAACAGGAGAACGAGGGATATGGAGAAGGCTGAGGTACTTAACAATTCTTTTGTTAAGAATTTTCACTAGCAATCACTCTTCCCACATCTCTTGGGTTCCTGAACCTCAAGGCTGGGGAAACTAAGTACCTCCCATCATAAAAGGTCACATTTGAGACCACCTGAGGAACCCAAACATACACAAGTCCCTGGCACCTGACAAGATGCATACCAGAATCCTGAGGGAATTGACAGATGTAGTTGCTAAGCCACTCTCCATCATATTTGAAAAGTCACTGAAGTCAGGTAAAGTCCCCAGTGACTGAAGAAAAGGAATATCACACCCATTTTTGAAAAGGATAAAAAAGAGAACCCTGGGAACTACTGACTAGTCAGCCTCACCTCCATGTCCAGTAAGATCACGGTACGGGTCTTCTTGGAAGACATGTCAAAGCATATGGAAGACAAGGCGATGATTAGAGCCAGCCAACATGGCTTCACCAAGAGCAAATTATGCGTGACTAACCAAGTGGCCTTCACAATGGAGTGACTACATCAGTGGGCAAGGTAGGAACCACTGATGTCATCTACCTGGACTTCTGTAAGGCCTTTGATACAGTCCCCCACAATATTCTTATGTCTAAATGGAAGATACATGGATCTGATGGATGGACTATTAGATAGATAAGGAATTGGCTGGATGGTTGCACTCCAAGAGTTACAGTCAATGGCTCAATGTCCAAATGAAAACCAGAAATGAGTGCTGTCCCTTAAGGGTCCATACTGGGACCTTATCTTCATTAGTTTCATAGACAGTGGGATCGAATGCACCTCAGCAAGTTTACAGAAGATGCCAGAGTAGTGCAGTTGATATGCTAGTGGGGAGGGATGCCATCCAGAGGCTTGACAGGCTTGAGAAGCTAACTTCTTGAAGTTCAAGATGACCAAGTGCAACATTCTGCCTCTTGGTTGGAGCAATCCCAACTATTAGCACAGACTGGAGGATGAATAGAGTAGAGCAGCCCTGTAGAGAAGGACTTGGGTATACTGACAGATGAAAAAATGAACATGTGCTGGCAATGTGCACTTGTAGCCCAAGAAAGCTAACCATATTCTGGGCTGCATAAAAAACAAGCACAGCCAGCAGGTCAAGGGAGGTGATTCTGCCCCTCTACTCCATGCTGATGAGACCCCATCTGGAGTACTGCATCCAGCTCTGGGAACCCCAGCATAAGAAAGACATGCACATATTAGAGCAGGTCCAGAGGAGAGCCATGAAATGTTTAGAGGGCTGGAACACCTCTCCTCTGAAGAAAGGCTGAGGGAATTGGGGGTGGTTCAGCCTGGGGAAGAGAAGGCTCTGGGAAGAACTTATTGTGGCCTTTCAATATACAAAATGGGGCTTATAAGAAAAATGGAGAAACGCTTTTTAACAAGGTCTGTAGTGACAGGACAAGGGACAACAATTTTAAACTGAAAGAGAGTAGATTTAGGTTGGACATAAGGAAGAAATTTTTATGATGAGAGTGGTGAGACTGGAACAGGTTNCAGCCCAACCAGAGGAGAAGTATTGGACTGGACCTGTTCCAGGGAACTCCTGGGAAACTGCCCCCAGGGATAAAGGAGTTGAACAGAGCTGTCAGTTCTTTAAGGAAATCTTTCTTAGAGCACAAGAGGTCTTGATTACCACGTGTAAGAAATTAGGCAAGGAAGGCAGGGAACCAGCATGGCTGAGGAAGGACCTCCTGGTTGAACTAAAGTGTAAGAAGGAAATGTATAGACAATGGAACCAGGGACATGTATCCTGGGAAGGATATATGAATATTGCCCAGATGTGTAGGGATGCAATCAGGAAAGCTAAGTCACAGTTGGAGAACAATTTGGTAAAGAATAATAAGAAGGGCATTTACAGGTATGTTGGATGGAAAAGGAATAGCATCGCATCGCATTGAATAGAATAGAATAGAATAGAATAATTCTACTTGGAAGGGACCTACAACAATCATCCAGTCCAACTGCCTGACCATTTCAGGGCTGACCTGAAAATGTCCCTTTCCTGAGAAATAAAACAGGAGAACGAGGGATATGGAGAAGGCTGAGGTACTTAACAATTCTTTTGTTAAGAATTTTCACTAGCAATCACTCTTCCCACATCTCTTGGGTTCCTGAACCTCAAGGCTGGGGAAACTAAGTACCTCCCATCATAAAAGGTCACATTTGAGACCACCTGAGGAACCCAAACATACACAAGTCCCTGGCACCTGACAAGATGCATACCAGAATCCTGAGGGAATTGACAGATGTAGTTGCTAAGCCACTCTCCATCATATTTGAAAAGTCACTGAAGTCAGGTAAAGTCCCCAGTGACTGAAGAAAAGGAATATCACACCCATTTTTGAAAAGGATAAAAAAGAGAACCCTGGGAACTACTGACTAGTCAGCCTCACCTCCATGTCCAGTAAGATCACGGTACGGGTCTTCTTGGAAGACATGTCAAAGCATATGGAAGACAAGGCGATGATTAGAGCCAGCCAACATGGCTTCACCAAGAGCAAATTATGCGTGACTAACCAAGTGGCCTTCACAATGGAGTGACTACATCAGTGGGCAAGGTAGGAACCACTGATGTCATCTACCTGGACTTCTGTAAGGCCTTTGATACAGTCCCCCACAATATTCTTATGTCTAAATGGAAGATACATGGATCTGATGGATGGACTATTAGATAGATAAGGAATTGGCTGGATGGTTGCACTCCAAGAGTTACAGTCAATGGCTCAATGTCCAAATGAAAACCAGAAATGAGTGCTGTCCCTTAAGGGTCCATACTGGGACCTTATCTTCATTAGTTTCATAGACAGTGGGATCGAATGCACCTCAGCAAGTTTACAGAAGATGCCAGAGTAGTGCAGTTGATATGCTAGTGGGGAGGGATGCCATCCAGAGGCTTGACAGGCTTGAGAAGCTAACTTCTTGAAGTTCAAGATGACCAAGTGCAACATTCTGCCTCTTGGTTGGAGCAATCCCAACTATTAGCACAGACTGGAGGATGAATAGAGTAGAGCAGCCCTGTAGAGAAGGACTTGGGTATACTGACAGATGAAAAAATGAACATGTGCTGGCAATGTGCACTTGTAGCCCAAGANCCTCAGCAAGTTTACAGAAGATGCCAGAGTAGTGCAGTTGATATGCTAGTGGGGAGGGATGCCATCCAGAGGCTTGACAGGCTTGAGAAGCTAACTTCTTGAAGTTCAAGATGACCAAGTGCAACATTCTGCCTCTTGGTTGGAGCAATCCCAACTATTAGCACAGACTGGAGGATGAATAGAGTAGAGCAGCCCTGTAGAGAAGGACTTGGGTATACTGACAGATGAAAAAATGAACATGTGCTGGCAATGTGCACTTGTAGCCCAAGAAAGCTAACCATATTCTGGGCTGCATAAAAAACAAGCACAGCCAGCAGGTCAAGGGAGGTGATTCTGCCCCTCTACTCCATGCTGATGAGACCCCATCTGGAGTACTGCATCCAGCTCTGGGAACCCCAGCATAAGAAAGACATGCACATATTAGAGCAGGTCCAGAGGAGAGCCATGAAATGTTTAGAGGGCTGGAACACCTCTCCTCTGAAGAAAGGCTGAGGGAATTGGGGGTGGTTCAGCCTGGGGAAGAGAAGGCTCTGGGAAGAACTTATTGTGGCCTTTCAATATACAAAATGGGGCTTATAAGAAAAATGGAGAAACGCTTTTTAACAAGGTCTGTAGTGACAGGACAAGGGACAACAATTTTAAACTGAAAGAGAGTAGATTTAGGTTGGACATAAGGAAGAAATTTTTATGATGAGAGTGGTGAGACTGGAACAGGTTGCCCAGAGAAGTTGTGGATGTCCTGTCACTGGAAATGTTCAAGGTCAGGTTTGATGAGACTTTGAGCAACCTGCTCCAGTGAAAGATGTGCCTACCCCTGGCAGGGGGGTTGGAACTGGATGGTCTTTAAGGTCTATGATTCTAGATTCTATGATTCTATACTTTTGAGGGTGCAACATTCAGAATTTATTTCAATATGGAAGAAAATAAAATAGTTAGCAATGAAAATGGCTAGCTCTCTCCGTGTACACCTATTAGTTGACATATTGGTATTATAGCATTAAAAATCTAGAAAATAATGCTTATTTCCATCTTAATTATTTTGAATAATTACATTCACTGGAGGACATTTTTCACACCACCACTACTTTCATACTACTTTTAAACAGCAAATAAATGTTGGTTATATGACTGTTTAGGGTACTAAAAAGAAACAGCCAGCTGTAATTTATCTAAATAAATATGTCATGTTACTTTTTCATAACAATCAAAATTTCATAAAAAATGCCAAAGTAGTTCTTTGGCAATCAGAAGCTTTCAAAATGAAGTTACATAACTAAATTTTTAAGTGTCACTAAAAAATTTATCTATGGAATTTCAAGATAAATAGTATATTTCAAATTGTTTATGATTTTGTGCTTAAACCTAGTAAATAGAAAGCAAAATCAATGCTTAGGTAAAATGCATCAGTAAAGAATTTATTTCAATACTAATTGCAGAATATGGAAAAGCAATAGTGTATTTGTCTTCAGAATTTGTACCTTTCAAGAAATTTTCAACATAGACCCACTAGCAGCAATTGTGTTACAGGATTCTCCAAGAAGTTTTATAAGAGACATATTAATGTTTCTGACCCAAAGAAACCAATATGCCAGGACTTGGTTATTTCAAATGTCGTCTGTAAATTTTAGCTGCCATCAGCCTCTCTGAATATGCAGATACTCTTGTTCCTTCTTCTGATTTCACTCCAAATACAGAACATTAATTTTCTTTTCCACCAGATTTCTACATTTGAAATCAATAGTTCATTATCTGTTGAGTTTTTGCCTTTACTTCACCTGAGAATAGGATCTGACTTTATATCAAGTCTCATACCAAATTATCACAGAGATTTTTAGAACATAAATTTATGACTTCTTCAAGGTTTAATTTAAAATGTATTATGATTGACTTCCTTTTGCATATTAAACATCAAGATGATCAGTTACAAAGGTGTCGTGGTTTGAAGTCATTCATCCAGGACTTCAAGAGCTAGATCATTTTTGTATTTTGACTGCCTGAGAATACATAGCAGAAGGACATTTAGTGGCATTAAAAGCAGCATATATTCATTTTATGATTTTCTAAATTGCTTATGGAAAAGAGTAATCATAGTAGCACACCTGACATTTGAATGCAATTAGTATGTGAACTGATCATGCCTAGTTATGTGCAAATGATGGGTTAGGTATATGAATAGTTCCCTATTGAAAATAGAAGCATACAGAGGAAAAAAGAAGTAAGGCATCTTATGCAAGGAGAGTGTCCTGGTTTTGTCAACTGACCTAAAAGTAAAAATAAGTAGATAGTAATAATAAAAACAATAAGACAGGATTACAAAGAATATCAATAAATTACTGTGCTGTAAACGCACTTAATAGACTAATGGTAGGTCTCAAATATTTATTCGTATTCTATATGCAAAATAGAGCGCTGAACCAAATTCAAACCTTAGTTAATTCAGCTGAAATCAGTTCCGGGGTTATAAGGGGTAATTATTTTCAGTCTTTTGGCAGCAACTATATATATAGCTGTAGATCACTTGGACCTATGTTTAGGCAATCCCTAGATACAGAAAATGCATCTTTTTTGCTTAAATTCACTTATCATTCAAATTCTTATTGTACTACTGTATTGCTGAAAGAAAAAAAATACAGGTAAAATGTGGTTTGCTTGAATTTTTAATGTTCCAATTCTTTAACTCAGCTCTTGCTATCTATCTCATATGTTGTCATTTTCCAATATGTTTTTATAGTATTAGGAAGTATAAGTCATATATTGGAGTGACCATGTCAGCTTTTAGTGAAATAATACTGCATGTTTTTCCATCCCAGTCTCACTCTATGCAGTAGATGTACAGTCACACATTGTGATTTGCAATGAACAAAAACTACTAAAGACAAACCTTATTTCCTGCCGCAAACAGGTAGCAATATCTGGTCTTCAACAGGTCCATTATTCTGAACTAGTATGCTGTGGCTTGTTCTATTATTGCATTTGAGATATGCAGAATGATCATTGTAAAAGGCAGAAAAAATAACCCCTACTGATTATTCAATTCAGAGGAGAAAAGAAGTGCAGGTGAAGAGCTGAAAAATACTAACTGAAGTGCAGTAATCAGCATGAAAGAAGACTAGAATCTAAGAGCTGGCAAATAAAATACAAACTGCACTAAGATGACAAGAAAGATTTAAGAAAGTTGGCCATGAGGAGAGGGAGAAGGTGAAAGAAGACATTCAGGAACAATACAAAATAACGTGGGATAAGGTTGAGCAACACCCAGTTTCTGAAGCTGATTCTTCTGATGATGTCAGTAGAAGTTTTGTTACAAACCCCGACAGGAGCGGGATAGAACTTTCTTTGTACTAACTGTAACCTTGACAATTTTATGCATGGTTCATAACATCTGCTTCAATGAACAGCAGCTGGCTAATAACTTGCCAAAATACCAGCTGAATTAGAAAGCTGTGAATCACTGAACTCTACCAATTACATGCTCAAAAGATTCTGTGAACATCAAAGCTCTGTGTATGAAAGTATAGTGAGCATTTGTAGAACCAGTGTCCTACAGAAATGAAATGCTAGTAGTACATTTTGCAGTCTATGTCATTATTCTCTGGTAAAAATGGTAAATGCATAATTGTGGGCTCTGTGTTTGCGATTAGTTTTTGGTGAGTCAGTTTGGGCAAACTTTAAATATATTTATTTCCTGTATTTGATAGGCTGGCAATGCAGCTTGTAATTTATTGTAAGTTGCCTAGTTCTTTTGTGGATGTCCAGTGGTAATTCACAAAATTAAATATATTCACACATAATTGTGACCTTTGTTGGAATCTTTTAGGACATAAGCCTTTGAGCTAGGTGCTAGAAAGCCTTTGTGAAACATGAAGCAGCAACTTTTCCAATTGGTTTTGTTTCCAATACAGAGGTTTTCAGAAGTCTTCAGAAACTTGCATACTTAGATTGTTGCTAAATATCTTGTTTCATAGGAGCTTTTGGATTTAAGCGAATACTGAGTTGAATTCTTAGGGCTGTAATTTGTGACTAAGTGTTTGACGAACTATCCACATGAGATATCAAAAACCCACTTAGACATTCCCAATGTAGACACCACAGTGTCTAAAAAAATTATGTGGCCCTAGGAGTGTGATTCAGAACACATAATTCAGATACTTCCACTTCTTATATGACATATAGGAATGGTGAAGTGATGAAGAGTGATTAATGACTACAAAGAGCGGTTCAGAAAGAATACATGCTGAACATACACCTAAAGTAATTGATTGCCACAATGTTTTAATGCTTTCAAGCCACAATAGCTGTAGGAAGAGCTGCTTGAACAACATTTTGCAATTAGCCCAAAGACTTAACTCACCCAGGGAGTAGCAAACCAATAATGAACTCCAACCTTAGCCTTAGAAAGCTAAAAGTCATATTTGTTGCTTCTAAGATGAGTGCTTTACTCACTTGACTACAAAATATTTGGACAAGGCACCAGTCTTGAGCAGAGATGGAAAATCACTCTTCAGCCAAGCATGTAATTATTAATGATTCAAATAAAGCAAATGAAATATAGACTAATTTTAATTAAGCACTCAGTGAACTAAACTCTGGGATGGCCATGCAAAAACTTCCATGTGAAAGATAGGATCGGATATGACACACCTTGAGCTAAGGAAGGAATTGAAGTCGAAGTATTTCTTGTTTACATTTTAGCCAGGTCGCTCTTATGCAATGGATGGAGTACTAGCCCCTCATCTTTTCCATTTATGTTTTTGAGCTAAACTGAAAAACCTTCTGTGCTAACCTATGGTTTTAAAATGCCCACAGCCTAAATTAACTCAGCCTCTTGGAAAAGTGTTAATTTCTCTCTGAATCATCATCATGCTTGTACAGGTACTGATATACAGTAAGGAAATCTGATCTGCTCATGTCCAGTCACAAACAGGTACTGTTGTGCAGCGTCTTAACTAGTAAGGTTAGGGTTACTTCTGTCCCCCGGGAATTAGAGTGGTGCACTTCTACACCATGAGTAGTGAAACAGGGAACTTCTATCCTATGGTGTCACAAAGTGAAGCCTTCACAAAAACACTGCTCAGAATAAATGAGACTTGGACTATATCTGGTCAACTCTATCTGACGCTGGAATAACAAAGCAGAACAGGTAATAGTTATACGGAAGATGTTCCCAAAAGATCTGGACCACATCTGCGCCATTATGATTGCTGGCACTCAGGAGGAAACAGTGAAGCCCAGAGGTACTCTTGACATCCTTGCAACGTATTTGAGGCAGGAGGCCAGAAGGGGATGGCAACCCACATAATAACCTCCAATTGGCTTTAGATATGGAGAAGGTCAAAGAGATTGGTCTGGGGTTGCTTTGGACTAGTGAGGCCATTGACTTTTTATAAAAAGACAATTGAAGTTAAAAAGCAATAAATGGATAAACAGTGGGAACGTATCCGTAAGTGTCCAACAGCTTTTACGAGTGTGTTTGTGTTGTATAACACAAATCTTCAACTTGAAATCACTGGCCACCCACTATACCCACAAATGTTAGATTTCCTGTCACTGAGTGGTATGGCCTGGTCTCTCTGCTACCCCACCCTAAATTCACCATGACAATCAGGTCACACTTGCATGACCTGTCTCATCACGTTCTGAGAGCACCTATCACTAGAGTGTCAGTTGTTTCTGGCAAATTAAAATTTTATTTTCCAGAGTACTTACTCAGAATGAGAATGCACACATCAATATTCACTTGTCAGGTAAGGATTAGTAATGCTCTGTGAATACAGAAGAACCTGTGTACAACATGTGTGCATACACATGCATTCAGAAGAGCGGAATTTTTTTTTAATCATTTTATGCACACATTTTATGCCTTGAAAATTTAATACTATTTTTATCTTCTTCTTCCCCCTGCCCCCCAGAAGACAGTTACACATATAGCAACATTTACTGGGAATATTTCAAACTTTATTAAATTTAAAATTCAGTGATTTAAAAAATATTATATTTAGCAAATCATGAACTGTCTTAAGGCTGATAAAGAGGTTTAATTTAGGACTAGTCACTACCATTAGCAATTTAGCAGAATGCATTCCTAGAAGGTGAGAATGACCCTTCTTGATGAACAACTTCCCATGGCTACTCCTGTGCCAGTGGGATGAAGATTGCTTTATGTGATGCAGCTGTTAAGCATCACAGGATAGTAAATTACTCTAACCGCTCTATTTGCCAGAGTCCTAGGGTTTTTTAGTATATTTTCTTTTTCATTTTCATTTAAAAAAAAAATGGGCTGTACTTGGAAATTCTCCTGTTAACAGCCTTAGAAAATGGAAGCTCCTGTCACAGAAGAACTGGTAGTAATACAAGCATATTCACTATAACTGCGTGTCTAAGCCAAATCAAGGAAGAGAAAGGGTTGTTTAAATTCTGTCTCTGTTCACTTCTTGGCTGCTTTTTTAATGCTGTTAACAATTTGCAAACTGTGATAAGTCTGGATAGAAAACATAATTTTTACACAGCCAGCCCTGTAAAGAGGGCTTTTAATTGTTGTTTGTGGGCCAGGCTGGAATTATTATCATTGAAACAGAATTTCCTTTAAATATTAACAAGCTTTTGAATCATTTTTCTCTGAAACAAAGACCACTAAATGCATCCTTAAAAAACCAGTTGGAAATAGTATAGGGATAAGATATAAATAAATAACAAACAATTCAAGCAGATTCAAAGTGCCCAAGAACATACTTATGATTCAGTCCTTTCTTTTTGCCCTTTCCGTTTTCCTGTGCATCTAGTCTTACCTGTGCTTCTGCTATTCAGCTACCACTTCACTTGATACAAATTTGAATGCCATTGCTATTGAACCCTTTAAAAACTCCTTATGGTACTAACTTTCTGCACAAGCCCAGAAACACAATGTTTGAACGGTACTGTGACTATCTACTGCCTTAACAAGGCACAGGAATCAGGAGGAATAACCCCTACAAGCTCTGATGGACCCTGATCTCAGATTGGCTCTGACTAACTCCAATTAGATCAGGTACCTTTCAAAATAAAGCTACAATTATTTATTTTAAGAACAGTGGGGATGACACAAACCCCAAATGTAGGAGCTTTATAGAGAGGTTAGAGAATCCTCTCAGAAGTGTGTAAACATGGGCTAAGTTCTCTCCTCAGACTTAGGAGGGTTAAAAGCTGGTTAGAACACTAAAATTTCATATGGAATTCACTTAAACAGAGCTCAGTTTTTCATTGCTATCAGTACCTACAAAAAAATTACTTTTGTAATAGTTTTCTGTTTAAATGTTTATGTATTTCCTCATCATAGTAGTATTTATTTTCATTTTATCATTTTCCTGTCTCTATTTTATCATGTACCTTTAGGTGGAAAGAACTTATTTCCAAAATCTTGAAATGGCAGATGCCCTACTTTAGAAAGTGTGGATCTAATATTAGATTACTGAAAGTGGGAATTTCAAAGGAAACTAAATTGCTTAAGTTCACCAGGTTCAGTAACTTGCAATGGGATTTTTACTTTTTCCCTTAGATGCCTTTAAGAATCCTTCCTCTGATTCTTATTTAAACACTTGTATTGAAGTGGTAGGTTTTTCGAAGCAGTGAGTAACAGTTTCCACTGACTTCAGTGGGAACTCATTAGCTCAGAAAGTAAGGCCATTTTTATCAAAGTGGTTGAATTTCAGCACTGAGATCTAAAGAATTTGATTGAAAAGTTTAAAGTCAACCTGTGAATTCAGAAAAAACCGACAACCATTGATAAATAAAAAATGTAAATCTTGGAAACTTTCCCCAGTGTGGTGTGTAATGAGGTCCTTGTGGATAGGCGAAATAGCAGACAAGGGCTTGGCACATGCCTCTTACAGGGGAAAACATGAAAGAAAAACTACTTCGGAGCTATTCTGCAAAGGCTGTTCCAGCCTTATGTCTAGAAGTTTATTCTGTTGAGAGGAAATGAATAAGAGGAAAGGAGTAGAATTGAGACTATCCCATGAAGCCATTTTATCCTGTTTTCCTCAGGAACTGAGACTCTTGTGAGCATGTTGTCTCTGTCTATATGTGCATATTCAAATATTTTTCAAGTCATTTACCAACTACATTTTTATGGCAAATTCAACTACATTTTTATGGCAAATTCTCAGGCTTTTAAGATTCATGATAATATGCAGCCTGATAAAGGACAGTGACCGCATCACTGTCCCCATTTAGGCAAAGTATGTGTCATGCAAGGAAGGAGGAAGAGACCTCATAAATATCCTCACACTGGAATAATTCAAAGCCAAAATCTTATCATATACACTAGACAGTGACAGAGACTGAAAAGTGGAATCTTCTGCGAATTTCAAGTGAGGGGTTTATGTCCATATATAACTCATTGGAAAAATCAGTCAGTTGAATCCATTCGAGAGAAGGCTTCAGTTAATAAAGGTGGCCATAGACATCTCAGCCTGCCTGAGAAACGTTAGATTGTTTAGAGAACAAGATCTTAAAACTAAAATATGGAGACGCTACAAGTAGTACACTCAAAATACACTGATACTGACTCTGCTAGAGAAGGTCCTGCACAGACATGCCAAGATGCACAGCAGTTGCAAAGAGCTGCCAAGGAGACCAGGGCAAAAATTGTTGCCTTTACTGCTTGTCAATTAGTCAACTAATTACTAGTTCAATTACTAATTGAATATTAGTAATATTCAATGTAATGTAATTAGTAATGTAATACTAATGTAATAAGGCTCTCGCTAACCAAGCTGGTGAAAAGGAATTATCTGACTAAATTATATTACCTACCTTTTCTAGGTAGCTGAGGCTTTCTAAGTTCACAAAGTGCAAAATAGTCAAATGAACCATGTTAGGAGGTAGATGAAAGTAGTGGGCTTCACCCTATCGCAGTAAGTCTAAGCAAGGGCCTCTCTGCATACCGTGCCTTGGCATCAGCTATAAACATGGGTCTTATCACTCTGAGAAAGAGCAGTTTTCTGCACAATATGCTGTTAATTTCAGCAGTAAGAAGAGGCCTAGTTAGAAAGCAGAGTTACTGAACAAAATTGGTCCTGTTTTACCTCAAACCAGGACACCATAGGCAGGCAGGTGTCCAGCCATCTCCAGGAAAGCAGGGCTACACCACGTGTAACTGTTGCTTGGGAAGACAAACACCATCACTCAAAATGTCCCACTCTTTCTCCTTCTTCCCCCAGCTTTTACTGCTGAACATGATGTCATATAGTGCGGAAAATCCCTTTGGTCATTTAGGGTCAGCTGTCCTGGCTGTGTCCCCTCCCAACTCCTTGTGTACCCCCAGCCTCCTCACTGCTGGGGTGGTGTGAGAAACAGAGAGGGCTTTGGTGCTGTGCAAGTCCTGCTCAGCAATAGCTAAAATATCCGTGTTATCAACACTGTTTTCCGCACAAATCCAAAACATAGCCCCATACTACCTACTATGATGAAAATTAACTCTATCCCAGCCAAAACCAGCACACCTTGACTTCATGCTTTCTCAGTGCACTTGCTGGCACTCTAATCTCATACCCTACTTACCTGCTAGTCTGGCTTCACACTTGTTTGTGCTCACACACAGGCTCAGAGTAGAGAGTGCACTCACACAGGTGACACTTAGATACAGGATTTATTCGTTGTAGGACAGACTGCAGTAATCAAGCACAAGGCTCACTCAGACCGAAGCATACTCACCAACCACCTGTTTACATGCAACTCCATCTCTTTTACATTCTTCTCTCTCTGTTTTTCAATGTTTCTTTGTCCACAATCCACCTTGATTTCACCCTCACTGCCTTTGGTGTTTTCCCCTAAACATAAGTCATACATATTCCCACAACCAGGTTTGTGGAATTTGGATAATGAGGTGAAGTCTCTATTCTCAAAGAATGATCAAGACTGGCCCTGCTACCTCTTCTGCAGGACAGAGGAGGAGTGGAGCCTCACCTGGCCAGCACAGGGTGCAGATAAGGAGGGGGCCCTGTGTAGGCAGGACAGCCCTGCTTTTCCTCAGGGAAGGCAAGATAACAGGAACCTGTGCAGTTTCCACGAAAGGCTGTCATGCCTGATGACTGACCTCTGCCTCATTACCTGTGAAATGCATATTAAAGTTGACACCCCTGCATATGCTAATGAAGATTTTGGCGATCATGCTAAACCTATATGACCATAGCGCTCATCTCTCCACCTAAATCATACTACATGTCACCTAGGAGAGGAAAACCTCATAATTTTGGGGGTAAGAAGACAGAGAAAGTGACTGTTAAATTGGGAGAGAAGAATCTTGATACCTGATGGACCAGTTGATGGGCTGCGTTCTCTTCCTCCACCGCAGGCAGGGACACCTTCCTGGGTAAGCACTGCGCCTTTCACCCCCGGGTGAATGTTACCCCCGGGCGAATAATACTGTTGTATTATTACCATTTTTTCTAGCAATATTATCCTTAATTAGTAGCACTATTGTAGTCAGTGAACTTATCAATGGCAATCTTGAATCTGTTCTGTTGCTCTCAATAAAATAACTGATTTCAATTTTTGTGAATCTGACTCAGTGAAAGTCCTTTGCTGGGATTCTGGTAGAGAAATCAGTGAAAGTCCTGGGACTGTGACAGACAAATATTAAAACTACATTCCTTTTTAATGAGACAAGGTCTTTGAGTTTATCTTGCTCTGCTTCAATTAATCAGGCAGCCTAATGAACTGGATCCACCACATGCATATTGAATATGCTCCTAGTCTCATGGACAAAATCAACCTAACAACTTGCCCTGTATGTTACCCACCATGGAGAAAACTAGTAAAAAAATAGAACTTCTGCTGTAGATTCTACATCAGCCATGAGCAGATATGTACAAAAACCTGAGGATATGATATAAGGAGGTTATTCCTTATTTCCCTTTGGAAGACAGCATTAAAAGGTAACTAAGAATGCACTTTTTCCTAATTCCACTTTACATTTAAGCAATTGCTGTGTTTCTTTCAAGGGTAATATCTGATTGCTTTACTGCCCATTTACAATTTGAGCAATGACAAACAGCAGGTGAGATGGCCCAATTAGAAGAATTTTGAATGAAAATGTGGTCCAGACAATGACAAAGTTTGTGTAAACAATGTAGAGCATTCATTTATTTATAACATATTTCCTTGAGCATAATCTGTCTAAAAGAAATAGGATCAGTACTTCAGTTATAAATTCATATCTCAAAGCACATTTGATGACTGCCTATCACATCATAAAATACACCCATAATAAAAAATGCATAATACTTTTATGACCCAGTTCTATTATGAAATAACCAGATTTTTTAATACACCTATCTATTCTTTTCTATTATGCTAAATAGTGCGCAACAATATCTACAGAAATTGAGGGCTGAAATAAGTTCTTAAAGAGGTGAAATATGAGTAGTTTATCTGGTACTGAAAAATATAACCAGTGTATTCCAAAAGCTGAGTGGAAAGTGTGAGAGAACTGCTGCCTTAGAACTGTGCCCACTAAATGATATCTGTCTGCCAAAGAGCCGGGACAGTGCACTCTCAGACTGGAGAAGGATTTTTTTCTAAGGCTACATAAACTCATGGAGCACTGCATACAAGGTTACGTTCCTCCGTGGTCGTATCCACAGTGCTGTGCAGGGTAGGATAGACTAAAAAAGCAGTAAATGCACAGCTGTCCAGAGTTGCGGCCTCTGAGGATGATGGGGTGAAGTCTCCAGAAAGGCCAGTCTCCAGAGCGCTGAGGCTTCCACTGCTACTTTGAGTCTCTATAGTCAAATATAGCCAAGGGTTTGCTGTTTTTTCATTGCACTGCCATAATAATACCAAAATTGCCACTATGTACATAACCTTTACCTAAAACCTTGTGGGGCAGTTTATGTTACAGCTTTGTGACTGTCCCGAACATTCCGGAAGAGGAGTAATTCTACTAAAAAGCCATGCTTAATTTTGTCATTATATAAACCCAACATAATACATTTTTAAATGTATTTTAATCAATAAAACATGTCCTCTCTATAAATGAGGAATACTCTGTAGCAAAGCTTTCTGCAAGCAGCAGATGGAAAATTTAGCAATATCTCTCCCTGCCTTCCTTTAAGAATTGATATATTCAAATGATAACAGTCTGTAAATAATGAATAAGTTATTCCAGGATGAGACTGTGGAGAAAGTAACGGGCATTTCCAATTCTTCTGAAAAACTGAACAAACACTTGATATGTTTTATTCTTTAAATTAACCACTTTATCTGAAAGACTGCTTAAAAACGTGGTTATCAATATATTACAGATTTTAAAAATGAAGTTTTAAGAGGAGCATGGCTTCCCAGAGATCACTCAGAAAGTTACACCAGGATGAGAAGCCAACTCTCCTGTGTCCCAGTGTCCCAGTCTACCCAATCATTACTTTGCTACCACCATGTACATCACAAGGAAAACACAAAAATTTTCTTGTGGCACTCAGATGTACATTTTTCTAACAAAAAAATTAACATTCTAGTAGTGAATGTCATTAAAATGGGATATTTTGGAATGAAAAACGTGTAACTGTTTTCCTGAAGAAAGAGAGCCTATTTTAAGCACTTGCAGCACCTTTATCCTTAGCGCACCTCAATATATTCTTATTTGCAACATGCTCAGAAAGTAAAGAAGTATTAGTCCAGGCTTAGAGATAAAGGACAATGAGAAACAGAGATTGAGTGCTTCACTCAAGTTACACACAAAACAGATTAGCCTTATTATTGTAGTAACCTGAAGTTACTGTATTTAGAGTTGTAATATAACTGAAGTAAAAACTTTCTATAATATCATCTAATCCTGTTCAGAACAATTTCAGGTGTTTAAACATCGTTTGTTAAGGCAGTACAGCCATTGCCAGCCAGTGATTCATTGTCCTTTTCATTGGTGTTTAGAGCCAGTAACAATCTATACATACTTTGTATACATGTTTGCATCATGTATTTTTCACAGAATCACGTAGGTTGGAAGAGATCTTTGAGGTCATCGAGTCCAACCATAAACCTAACACTGCCAAAACCACCCCTAAACCATGTCCCTCAGCACCATGTCTACGTGTTTTTTAAATATCTCCAGGGACGGCAATTCCACTACTTTCACTGAGCAGCCTGTTCCAATGCTT
>VZSF01002503.1:2805-18429 GCA_013398295.1 Chionis minor
CGCTCGCCCCCCCCCGGCCCCCCCCCCAGCTCCGCAGGGTCCGGCCACGCTGCCTCCCCCCAGCCCTCAGCATCCCCAGGCGCAGGGAGGGGACAGGGATGGGGACGGGGATGGGGACAGGGATGGCTGCCCCGTAGCAGGGTGGCCAGGGGGCAGGTTGTGCTGACCCTCACCTGCCTGGTGGGAATTCTGGTGGAGGGGGGGGAACCGGGAGTCTCCTTTCTCCTCTGGCTGTCGGCGCGTGTGCCGAGGGGATGCCGGGGGTCTCGGCAACGGGAGAGGGACCCAGTCGGGATCCCCCGGGCGGGGGACAGACCCTGACCCTGTGCCTTTACCCAAGCTCGGCCGTGGCAGCATGGGGGGGACACAGTCACTGGCGCTGCCCCCGGGGAAGGGACCTCACCAGGTGGGCTGCGCGGATGTCATGGTGGGCCACACGCAGCAGGTAGGGCACGGGGACAGGGACAGGGTTCCACGCCTGGCAGCCAGCTGGGTTTTCCAAGAGCTGAGCTCACTGAGGACGTGGCCACCGCTACGCTGTGCTGTCCCCACTGTGTCCGTCCCCCCCCACCCTGCCTTCCCCTCTCTCCCCCAGGGGCTTTTCCTCCGCCTTTTCTACCCCTGCCTGCCCCGGGAAGGGGCCGAGCGGCCGCTCTGGATCCCGCGCTCCGAGTACTGCGGCGGGCTGGCCGACTTCGCCCAGCTCGGCCGGCGCTGGTGCGCGCCCCTGCTCAACGTCGCCATCGGTAAGGGGGCGGCCAGCACCCCATCCTCCACCCCCGGTGCTCCCCAGGTCCCCTGGGGACCCCTTCGCGGGGTTCGAGGACACCAAGCCCATCCCCTGCGCCGCAGGCAGGGACGGAGCCGAGCAGGGACCCACCGCAGCAGCACCCCACTGCCCGTGTCCCCCCTTTTCCTGGGGGGTTTCTCTTCCCCGCAGGCTCCTGCAGGGTGCCGCTGAGCTGGAACGCAGCTTTCAAGCCCCGCGGCGGCGGGTACCCACTGATCATCTTCTCCCACGGCCTGGGAGCCTTTCGGTAGGATGAGCCCCCCACCCTGAGCGGCGCTGGGGGTGCTGAGCCCCTGCTCAAGGTCACAGCCGGGATGGGGACACGGGTGCCCCAGGCTCCCTGGTGGCCCTGCTGCCTCGCGCTGGTGGGGCAGCCCTGTCCTGGCTCCCTGGCAGGACCCTCTACTCCTCCGTCTGCTCGGAGCTGGCATCCTGGGGCTTCGCGGTGGCGGCGCTGGAGCACAGGTGGGTGTCCCGGTCCCCGCCGAATTCGGCAGCCGTGGCGGGGCTGGCGGGCCATCGCACCCCGGGGAGCTGCTGGCGCCCCCGTGACGCTGCTGCCGCCGCCGCAGGGACCATTCTGCCTCCGCCACCTATTTCTGCACGGCGGAGGCTGGGAGAGAGGAGTGGATCCCCTACCAACGGGTGCCCCAAGGGCAGAAGGAGTTTTATTTCCGAAACAAGCAGGTATCGGGGCGGGGGGTTAAGGGTGGGCAACCTGGCAGGGGCAAAATCCCTCCTGCAAGGCGAGCTGAACCCTCATCCCTGGGGTCTTCATCTCCTGCCCTTCCCAACCCCGTACTGCTGTGGTGCTGGGACTGAGCTTTCTCCTTGCAAGCTGGGAAAAATCTGTTCTGCCTGTTTTTCTCCGTTTCATGGGGTTTCTCTGTCTGGCTCCAGCTGACCCTGGCAGGAGCCGGACTGGGTTTTGCCATGTTTCCCCCCCGGATGCTTAATGTCACCCGCACCCCAGGGAGAAACGGGCTTTCTGCCCAGCCCAGCGCCGCGGGCTGGCGAAGCTCCGGACTGGCTGCTGGGTTTGTTCACGCTCTGATTTTTGTCTCTCCGGGATTATCCCGGACAGCTGCTTGCTGGCGAGCGGGAAGGTTTCCTGCTGAGCCAGGTTTCCCCCCTGCTCCTTTCTGCCTCGGTTAAAAGGACAACGTCGAGTGGAAATTTGTTATGGAAAAGCTCTCTAGGAAACGTGGTGGTTGGAGATGCTTTTGGCAGCCTTAAATCACCTCCTAGGCTCTTTATTTCTGTGTACGCTCTGTCACATGGCACATTGCACAAACAAGAGAAAACCAGTTTTCCTGTAAAGATAAACCCATGAGCAGAAACGTTGAGGATGAGTGAGAAATACATTATAAATAGAGGGAAATGGTCGCCGGGTCGGCCTCGGTTATGGCATTTTCTGTGTTAGAGGGGGCAGGGAGGAGCGGGGAGAGGTTTTCATCTGAGTTTTTTGTCACTTGTCGCCTCGGGGGAAGGTCTTTAAATGTGCACGGCCAACAGCGTTGGTGTCCTTAGGGGAGCAGAGGACACAGTCCCAAAGTGGCTTCAGGTCAGGGCTTCCTCTCCTGGAATCAGCAGTTTGGGATTTTGATCTGCTCCTGGCCAGAGCCCCCAAGCTGGGTTTCGGGGAGACATCCAGGTTTTCCCCTGGGAAGGGGGGTCTGGGCTCCGCAGGGCTGTTGGCACTGGCGGATGGCTTCGGCTGGCTTGGCCGGGGCGGGGGGCAGCTGGCGAAGAAACCGGGCTCTCCCTTCCCTGCACTCCCCGCTCCTTCCTCCCCGGAGGAGAGGACTTTTGCTCGTCTCCAGCCGTCTGTGCTATCAGATTAACTGAATTCAAACCAAACCAAACAAGAAACCGTTCCAATAAATCTGCTGCGTCCCCGCGGGAGCCGCTGCGGTGCCGCCTCTCGCTTTGCTTTTACATTTGCCGTAATTCAGGGAAAGCCCCGTCGGGTCTGAGCGCTGGGATTTTGGAGGGACGAGCGTGGGTGGGTGTCGGGGGGGGGGGGGGGGGAGAGGAGCTGGCCCCAAACTCGTGGGGTGGAGGAGCTGGGTTAACTGGGGAAGGGGCAACTCTCACTCCCAGGTTCATCAGAGAGCAGAGGAATGCGTGCGAGCGCTCCGGCTCTTCGAGGACATCAACAGCGGTAAATCTGTCCCCAACGTCCTTCACCAGGACTTCGATCTCTCTGTGCTGAAGGTACCAGGTCTGTCTGTGCTGGAGGACCAGCCAGGGGGACAGTTTGGCTGATGGGGGGTGGGTCTGGGTGCCCTTTGCTGGCAGGATCAGTCCTTGTTGCCTGAGACTTTTCCTCCTGGGATGAGCAGGGTCTGTGCAGAGCCACAGGCTTCCACGTCCCGGCTTCTGGCTGCCTCTCCTCTCCTTTTTCTGCCCCGTGCACACTGGGGAAGCCACGTCCCCTTATGCTGGTGGTGGAAACGGGACACGGCGTCCCTTGCAGAGAGCTTTGCTGATCTTCTTCCCTCGGCTTTTTCTTCCCTTGGCTTTTTCTTCCTTCAGCTTTTTCTTCCCTCGTTAGGGACCTTCTGCAGCGAGGTTTGGGCACAGGCTCCTCAGCCTTCTCCATTTTGCAGGACAGCATTGATCTGACCAAAGTCGCCGTCATGGGCCATTCCTTCGGCGGGGTGACGGCAGTGCTGGCCCTGGTGAAAGAGCCCAGCTTCAGGTAAGCCGGAGCAGGGACGAGGAGCCATGGGAAGCTCCGGGGACACGTGGCTCATCCCGGTGGGAAGGGAAGCCGTGGCGTGGGTGGCAGCGCTGGGCGTCTGTCCCGCTGCAGGTGTGCGGTGGCTCTCGACGCTTGGATGTTCCCCCTGGAGAACGCGCTGTACCCGGAGGTGCCCAAGCCCGTGCTCTTCATCAACACCGAGAAGTTCCAGACGCCAGAAAGCATCGCCAAAATGAAGAGGCTGAGCTCCAGGAACAGCCAGACCAAGATTATAACCATCCTGTGAGTCGGGGGCTGGGGGCACCCCCCCCACCGGTACCCTCCTGGCAGCACCTACAAGCTGTGCCCCAGCAGGAGGACCTCTCCCCAGCTCCCGCTGAGGCGCAGATCCCTTCCCTGTCCCAGGGGATCCGTGCACCAGAGCCAGACCGACTTCGCCTTTCTCACCGGGAAGCTCCTCAGCCGCGTCTTCGGCGCCAGGGGGACCCTCGACCCCTACAAGGGTCTGGACATCACCAGCCGGGCGTCTCTGGCCTTCCTGCAGAGGCACCTGAGTACGGCGCGGGGGGGAGGGAGAGGGCACGTTGGCCGGGGGCTCGGGAGGGCACGAGAGCTCCCCCGTTTGCAGGGGGCTGCGGGGCGGCCGCTGCCTCCCCGGGTTTGGGTTTGGCGCTTCCCATCCCGGTGCGCAAAGCTCCTCCTTCACGCCTGGAGCCTGGGCTGATGGTCACGGCAGTAACCCCGTCACCATCTCCGCCCCGTGCAGACCTGCCAGAGGAGTTCGATCAGTGGGACAACCTCCTCGAAGGCATCGGAGACTCGGTGGTTCCAGAAGCGGCGTTCTGCCGCTCCAACCTCTAGCCTGCTCCGAGGTCGCCGGTGGGAGCCGGGTACCAGGAAAGCATCTACTTATCCAAAATGAGCCGTGCAGGAGCCAAGAAGGGCAGGAGGACCCATGGTTTGAGGAGGACCTGGTGACTGTGCTCGTAGGATGGCTCGTAGGAGAACCTTCCCCGCTCAAACGCTGGCTGCAGCGAGAGCTGTGGGGCTGAGGGAATAAAATCCCCAGGGATGAAGACGGAGTCGGCTGTCACTTGGGCCTGCGGTGATGTCCTTCTTGGGCTTAGGTGGGCACCAATCCCTCGCTGGGCCTGGCTGGATCTGCTGCAGCTGTGGCACATCTGGCAGGAGCAGGCTGGGGGGGAGGTTTGTTCGCCGTGGGGTGAGGGGGGTGGTTCAACCGCGGCGCACGGAGGTGCAGCCTCAGGGCTCCGAGCACGAAGGTGGTGAAAGTCTTATCCTCGTCCTGGAAAGCTGGCGGGATGGCTGACTCCATGCCCAAAATCTCGGGGGGGGGGGGGGGGGCAAAGAAAGAGGACGGTGTTTAAAAACAAGGGGTTGGCTGGAAGCATCTGCGAGCACCCCGGCAGCGCAAGGATGTGAGACGGGGACCGAGATCAGCCGCAGGGACAGAGGGAAAACGGCGCATCCTGGTTCTGCCGCACGGAGAGCAACACTCCTGCCAACAGCCACGTGCTGGAGGTGGGAATAAGGCGCTTTGGAAGTACCTACGGCACGTTCCTGGGTAACACCACGGACATTGGGGCAAGGGGCGCTTTTAAAGAGGGGTTTGATCCTCAGCCATCCCAAAGCAAGGAGCTGCACGGATTTACGCTCCTCGCTGGCGCTGCGGCGGGAGAGGCGGCGGACAATCCTGGACACGCCACCTCGGCAGCTGCGGGGAGCGTCCGGGCTCCTGGCTCACCATCTGCTTCTGCATTGTCCCCGCCGCCACCGGCGCGGCATTCCTGGCTGGCTTTGCTTCACCTCCTGCCGTCGCCGAGCGGAGCTGCTGCGGAGGACGGGCAGGATTTCTTGGAGTGCTGAGGCTGGAGGAGGGGGACAATTTTGGGTGGCACATGCTATTCCTCCCCCAGTGACAGCGGGTGACACAGGCAAAGCCCTTCTCCCGGGGGAAGAAAGGGGAATGGAAAAGCAGCATCTCACTCTTCTGGTGCTCGAGGTGTTTGTGTCACCCTGACGGCCACATCCTCGCCTCCTGGTGGCCCCCGGCCCCTCTTAGGGCTGCGGATGCTCCAGGGTGGCCTCCGGGGAAGGCGCAGGGCTGTGCAGCAGCAGCGGGGACATCTTTCAGTGTCTCCTCCGCTCTCCGGTGACACAAAGGACTGATGTGAACAGGACCACAAGACCCCGGTGCTTTTGAGGCTTCCATATATATATATTTTTTTTTTTCCTTATTTAATTGTTTTACACCTAAAATGCCATTTCTAGCCCTGGGAGCAGGCTGGGGTGTGACAACCCAAGGAGCCTCAGGGCCAAGATGCTGAGGGGACATTCAAGGTCGATGTATGCGATGAATCCTGTGGGTGAGCTGGTGGGGGGACAGGACACACACACACGGACAGAGCCCGTCAGGTCCCGTTTTAACAGTGAGAGACAGTGACTGGTGCAGGAGTCAAATCCCATTTTCCACCCCAAATTAGCACGGCCGAGGATGTGCGCTGGCAGCTCCCGGGGAGCAGCCCGGTGGCGGCTCCAGCGCGGCACAGCTGAGACAGGCTATAAATTCTGCAAGACACTTATGTAAAGGCTTTCAGGGAAGGGGGTGGCAGAAACCAACTGTGCTCTGAGGGTGACTGTGACACTCGTTAACCCTTCGCTTCATGGAAAGACGCTTATTCCCATCCCCAGTGCCCGTGGGGAGCGGGGAAGCGGGCAGATGTCCTTCTCCCTGGCCCTGCATCCCTTCGCTCCCCGCTCCAGAGCCAGTCTCTGTGCCCAGGACCACATTCCCCAATTGTCCTTGTGCCTCCGGAAGAAAACGCCACCAGAAGAAAGAGAATTTAGAAAAGCCCTGGGGTTACTCGAGCAGAGCAGATACCCTCTTTCCTCTGCTCCGTCAGCCCCTCTCCGCTCTCTGTGGGATGTGGCGGTGCAGGAGCCCTCTCCGAGCATTTTCCTACTTCACTGACTCGCTGCATCTGCTTTAAAATCCCGCCCGGAGCCATCTTTTCAGTCGGGCTCCCCCTGGAAGCAGCGCTTTCCTCCAGATCCTCATTACGTGCTCCAGCCTCGAGGCCGGAGGCAGCGCGCGTGAAAGATGCGGCACAAATCCCCGGCATAGCGCGCCAGGGAGGTGTTTTCCCCACATCCCAGCTTGCCTGGATCGCTTTGCTGGGCCTGAGAGGCAGGAAAGGAGCTGGGACAGCTCTGCCGGAGCCAGCGTGTCCCAGGCCAGCCGAGGGCAGGGACAAAGCATCGCTCCCTGCCACCGGTGGGGAGAGCCCTCCGGTCTTTGGGCTGGTCACAGATGCTCCAGGCTTCCCTGTGCCACGCTGGAAGGTTTTCCAGCAAAAAGGCAGGAGTTAAGGCTTAGCCTGGAATGCGATCTGCCACCGCAGCCCACCAGCACCGGTTCCTGGTTGCTGCATCCTTACAACACGGAGGTGCGGGTTGGAACGGGAACTACCCGCGTTTTATATCCGTAAATCCCCCGTGTTTTACCCACAGAGGGATTTGGCTTCTCAGGGACGCGGGAAGGAAACAGCAGCTCTGTTACCCCAGGGGGGGTCGGCACCGGGGGCACCCACCCACAGGGTGGCAGCCCAGCCGTCCCCTGCCCCGCAGGATTGTCCGTTGGGAAGAGCTCACTTCCAGCCGAAGCAGTTCCATGTGTCCCGTCTGCTTTAATATTCCAACCCGGTGGCTTTAAAACTAAAAAAAAAAAAAAGCAAACAAGCAAACCAAGGCTGCCCATTTATATTCCCCTCACAGCTGTGCTCGCAGCATGGCTGGGGTATGAATGGGCGCATTCCTCTTACCCACGGCTTATCTCCACGGAGCAACCTCCGCTCTCCCACCGGCTCCGGCTTCAAAGCTTTCCGCTCGCCGGGCTGAAATCCGACAGTATCGGCACAGAGCCGGCTCCGAGCCCTTAGTGTCTTAGAGCTGAGAGTCTTCTTCTCATCCTCCCCACCGCCAGCCTGTCCTGCCTGTGGCTTCCTCCCTCCTGGGAAGCCCCTTCCAGCTGGCAGATCCCTCCCCATCCCGCCATCCATCCCACCACACATGCATGCGGCGAGCTGGAGTTTCCAGCTCCAGCCTGCCGCAGCGTTTGCTGCCGCTTAGGAAAAAACCACCTTGCTTACTCCATTGAAGCTTCCCTGTTGATTTAATTAATGCAAATTGAGACATGTGTTAAAACCTCCTTGTAATTACCGTCACACTTGCCGTCGTGGGGTTGGTTTTTTTGTTTTGGGTTGGGGCTTTTTTCCACCCTTTTTCTTGTATTTTTAAGGGAAATAGCACGGCCTGGATTCATGACAGCTCATAAAGGTCCGTGGCCCTGCAAGCTGCGGCCGGTGCGTGCAGTGAGAACTGCACAAGCGCTGGTAGAGAAGCTCGGTGTCCGGCCGTGCGCTGCGATACCGGCCTTAAGGACCAGCGCAGATGCAGGTGCCGTGCCGACCCTGCTCCCAACCCGAACCCGGGCAGCATCCTCTTGAGCGGAGTTCCTTAATTCCCTTGATTGGTAAGTATACGCGCTGGTTTTTATGTTGATTTTTCTATCGGCAGATCAAAACTTCGCTCTGGGTGAAATGCCGAAGAAAAATTGAGTTTCTTCATCTCCGAAGCGAATTATTACCATCTTAATGCGTCAGCTTCCAGGCTGCCTTGAGCTGGAAAGCCCGGATGCTCGCAGTCACGAGGGATGCAGCTCAGCTTTGCCGTCTTCCCAAGCACCCGTTCCTCCGGCGGTGGGTCACAGGGCAGGACCGGTGCTCTGCCGGGCAGGCGGATCCTTGGGATCCGGCGCAGGGCACGTGGTTGTCGGCTTCAAGGTGCGACGCTGCCGGGCTGGGCTGCGGGGATGATGCTCGCTGCATTCCCTGGCCTTCAAAACGCAGCGCCACGGGCCAGGGGGGCTCCTGTTGTCTCAGCCGGCAGCGTCGGGGCTATTTTCAGGGCACAACAGTTTTATCAACAGTTTTCACTCTGCAGCAAAAGCCCCATTTCAGGCTGGAGCAGTCTCTTGCTCACCCTAGACATGATTCCTAAATAAACAGGGAAAAAAAGGACTGAGAAGGGAAACTGAGGTGCTGGAGGAGAGAAGGGGCTGCATGAGGTCTCTCCAGTTCCAGGCTACTCCGAGAAAGCCCGCGACACAGCTTGGATGGATCGGTTTTGGTCAATATCCAGATTTCCCCCATTTTAGGAAGGACAGGCTGAGCTCAGCCCCATGGATTCCGGCTCCTGCTTTGTACCCCAGTGTGGGGAAGGGGTGACAGTGGCGGAGGGGGGGTGTGCTGCGCTAGGCAGGGACCCCAAATGTCCCATCCTCCTTTTTAACCCCTTGGCTTACATCTTCACCCCGGACCGGGGCGCGGGGAGGTGCGGAGGCTGTCAACACCCCTCCCTGGGTGACATGGTGGCACTGGACCCCTCCCCAACCCACCAGCTTCAGGATGCTCCTCGCGCTGACAGCAGCTCTGTAACGATGTTCATCGCCCAAGGCCCGGGTTGGGGGGCGTTTTTTTGTGGTTGCTTTTTTTTTTAATTAAAGTGAAGCATTTATGTTGGCGATCGCAACATAAGCATGTCTCTCCGGGTATTGATTTTAGCATACGGCAGCAGTTTGCTGGTTTATTGCACAAAAGACAGAGCTGTGTTTTTCCTCCAGAAAGGGCTGGCTTTGTTTGCCTGTTCTCACAGCTGCAGTGGACGTGGCTGGTCTCTTTTCTTTTAATATATATATTGATCTATCATGAACTCGAATTAGTGGGGGGAAGAAAGGGATCAAAGAGCACTGAGCAAACGTTAAGTGCAGGTATTGTTTCTGTGCTGGTATCGCTGAGCGATGACAGGCAGGGAGTGAAGAGCCAGCGGGAAGGAGCAGGAATTAACCCATTTTGATGCAGAATTGGCGGCGGAGATGGGAGGGGAACCGCTTATTGTCCTGAGAGGATCTCAAGAGTGAAAGCGTAGACCTGGACCTCCTCATCGGGCTAAAGTCGAGAGGTGCCGTAAAAAATCAACCCCAGACTTGTTTCCTTGGTTCACAAATCCTGTGGGAAGAGGCACTTTTTATTCCGCCCATGGTGTCTGACAGATCTTGCCCGTAAACCGCACTTACTGCCACGGGAAAATTAGCTGTGGCTGTTGCAGCGGGCAGGTCGGGGTCTCCTGCGTTACCTGGGTGCGGGGCTGGATGCAAGGAAAGGCAGGTGCTTCCAAATCCTGCCTTTCCATCCCAGTTTGACCTTGCGCTGTCTGTCTGAGGCAAACCAGGCACTTGAGAATCGCAAACCCACCTACTCCCCGGGGCGGCGGATCGCTGCAAAAAAAAAGAAGAAAAATCAGTAAAACCTGTTACCACTTGGCTGTGCAGTGATTTTGTCAGTGAAATAGCTTTGAGAGCGAACGGCCCGAGCACCCTGCGTTGAGCATTATTTTCAAATTTGCTCTTAGTGGGAACAAGCTCAGGCTGTTACAGGCTCATTCATATTGTTTATTTGACATCAGGGAAGACATATTCCTTTAAGAGGATTTCCATCCCTGAACTCCTCCCATTGTGACACTTCCAGGCTACATTTTGTCTTGAAAGGGTGGGAGTATTTTTAACTATATCACGCCGGGGAAGTATTAATAGCACAATAGGCTTTGCTGAGCCGCTGGTAGAGCCGAAGCCTTATTTTAAATTCAAGGAACTAATTAGGAACTGGGGAATAACTAGTGCTATACCCAGCTTTTCTTCCCCACTGCCCCCCCAATTCATTTTCAAAGAGCCAAAGCAAATGGCTTTACTGGAATCTTCTATGGCTGTTGAATATTTGATGGCTTCCCTATGCATCGCTATGCCATGTGGTTGTCAAAATCACGCTGCCTCCTTTGCGCTATCTCAGCTGAAATGGCTGACTCTGACACTTTTGAAATCTAATTAGTGCGGCTCCTGTTGGCTCACATGTGAAAAAAAAAAAACCAAAACCCAAAAACCCCAAGCATAAACCTTTTCTTCGTGCTTCTCTCCCAGCCGCTCTCTCTCACTGCCTGATGCAGCTCGGTGCCGTGCAGTTATTTTTGAACCCTCAGCAGCGAGTTGTTTACGGGCTTCCTTGAATAGCAAAGCTCTTGGTGCTCCGTATGGGAAATGCAAATTTGTAAGACTCTGGTTGGGAGCAGAAAGGGAAAAGCAGGGAGGATGCAGAGAAATGGGTTGAGGCTCCCAGCTCGCTTGGGAGCTGGGGGAGAGAGGAGGGGAGGGGAGGGGGGGGGAAAGGAATGCGAGGAGATCTCCGGGCCAGCTTTTCCCGGCGTGTTTCTGGATGTAGTGGAGGTGGGAGGCAGCATCCACATGGATCCGTCCTTACACTTGGCAGGTAGCTGCCAGGAGAGCGCAACTGCACAGTTAGTGTTTTGGAGGGATCTGCTGGTGCCGTGAAGAAAACCACCGGCCCTGAAATGGTACCCGCAGTCGGGAGTGTCTGTGACAGCTCTCCTCGGCGTGAAGTCTCTGGTCTCTAATAATAGTTGCGCTTGTGCTGAAGCCTTTTGCTCGCTCTTCCCTCTCCCCAGCCATCTGTTTTCAAGAAACTTGTGGAATTCTTGTCACTGAGCCCTTACCCATATTTATCGGAGAGGCAGAGTGGTTCACAAAGCTAAAAGAGAAGAGAAGACTAGTTAGATATATAGAAGCAATTTAATCATGTAAAACCTCATTTTCTTAGGAAAGAAAGAATGAAAAACACGCCAGAAGATCCAGCAGCAGGCTGGGAAGGGAATTCTGCTATTCCTTTGCCCAGGCTGGATCGAAGGCAGAGCTCGCTATCGAGGAGGAAGACCATGTCTCCTCCAGCATCCTGGTTGCAGCCAGGATGAAGGTGCTTTTCCGTAGGCACCGCAGCCGCTGCCGTTACTTCAGGGACCGTCACCGTTTCAGTGCGCTGGAGAAATTTTTGCAAGGAGAGCAGGGTGCTTGTGGGGCCTTTGTCTGTAGTTCACTAGAAGCTCACATCATTTTTCTACTCTATTTTGAGCCCTCATCATCATAGTACCGGGATGTCATGCAACACAGTCCTACGACTGCATTTGAAGAGGTGAATATGACATTTCGGGGTTGTGTTGCCCCAATAAAAAAAGCAACTAATTTATATTTTCATCTCTTTTGCTGCAGGCGCAGTGTCCATCTGCGGTGAGCCCTCTTACTTGTCTCATTTTATGGCGGAAAGCGAGTTTGAGTGAATTTCTCAAAAAACAAACTAGCAATGGAAGCCAGGCACCCTGTCTGATCTGAAAAAATTAAATCCTGTCCAACAGCACATCAGCAAGTGCCAATTTGCTCCGAAGGGAACATTTTCTTAATGGTGTTCTTCAGCATAAATACAGTATCAGCCCAAACGCCTCCAGTAAGCAAATATCAATTACCTTAAACATTTCTCGCCTGTGGAAGAGCTTTCATTGTGAGGGAGACACTCCCTAAAAGTCTTGTTTTATTCTTCCTTTCCGTGGACCCCTCGACTGATTGAAATGCAATTTTACCTGAAGATCAGCGAGACCTTTGCAGCCGCTCATTTGCCTTGTGAGACCTTTGTTGGGCAGCAGCCCCTCCGTACAGCCGGCGTAAGGACGGGTGAGCTGCGACGTGGGGAAAAATTTGCTGGAGGTTTATACAGAGACTGAGAAACGTGGATAGAAAGAAATCTTTCAGCCCTTCTCTCTGCCCCTGAGTGCAAGTTCCTTTTAAACCGCCGTCTCCTTTAGCAGGTTATTTAGTAAATCAGTTAAACGGATTGACTCAGGTCAAATAGTAAACTGGATTTCTAGTTTTAAAATCAACTTTGCTAATGCAGGGACTGTTACCAGTCTCAGCAAACGCTGGCTGGTATTCCTTACCAAGGTGCTTTAAAACATTCTCTGATTAACAAATAAGCTGTCAGTCCAGCCACCACGGATGCTTAAGGGCGGCAATTTAATACTCAGAAAGCACATTTTCTTATTAGAGATTAAATATTTTTGCAAGTTAAAAGAGCTGCCGTGGGCTGAGTTGTCACCTAGTTATGTCAGTCTCTTTGTGGGATATTTTGATAAGCACATCAGAGGAGACGCTTTAATCTTTATGCTAAATCTGATCACGTCACGTCCTAAATTCACACATACAGGGAGTCCTCCTGAGGAGACCCTGACTTAGAGGTTTCACCAAGAGCAGAGCGTGGTGGACTGCAGCCGAGGGGCCTCGCCTTTAGTCTCTGCTGAGAACGAGCCCACTTCAGGTTGCTCTTTTTAAAAAAAAAATAAATAAATGGAATTATAGCAAAAAGCTCTTGCTGGTGGTGAAGAACCCAGGAGACAAAAACTACCGCAGCCGCACGCTGCGAGGCTCGGCGAAAGAAGAGTCTGTTTGGAATCACAGTAAACGTGTCGCTAAACACAAATCAAATGCAAATTAAATAAAAGCTTTTCATATACTCTGTCCTCCTTGAGATCGGGCGAAAATAAATGCCACATAAACAAACGAGTTTTATGAAAGGTTCCAAAAATAAAACCACTCTTGCAACGAGGCCAAAACCGAGACCGTCTCCGTGCCTTTCCAGCTGCTAAGAGCTGGTATTTCTCTTTGTACCGCAGTAACACTCAAAGCTTTGGGTTTAAACTGGAACCAGTTGCGGCAGGTGTTGTAAAGGGGTTGCTGAAGAGTCTCGACCTAAGTGACACTCCGTGGAAAACGGCAGAGCTGAGAACAGATCCTGGATCTGATTCCCAGCTCGGTGCCTCTTGTTAATTTAACCACGTTGCCTCTTCCATAGGAGACTTGTTATCTACAAGAAACCTTTTTGGCTTTAAAAAAAACCTGCATAGGAAGGTAAGTTACATTTGGGTCTTTTTTTTTCCTTTTTACCCACCCCTCTTTTTTTTAACTGTGAGAAGCCCAGGAAATAAGATGGAAAGCGCTGAGAACAGACCCGGCATGACTCGTAGTTTTATCTCAGCCTGCATCCCCTCTTCAAAAGCGGGAAATGCTGTTCCATCATCATCATCTCTCCAGGGGGTGAGGAGGGACTAAAGGCGGCCACGCAGGTACTGAACAAAAAGCCCCGAGCCCAGGAAGCCGTGTTCCCTCCGAGAAATCCCGAGATCATCCCAGGATAAGCTCATTGATTTCACTACAAAGCATTAATATTAAAGCACCCAACCCGCTGTTGATCCACGCGGAGGATAATTAATAAATGAGAAAGTAAAACACAGGCTGGTGGGATGGTTTCTTGGCTGCTTTGTCTTCCAGCACCATTTGATGCAATTTAAGCCGAGCACTCAAGATGTCTCACTTAAAACCGCGCGTGTGGCGTGTGTTATCTGTGCGTGTACCCCCGGTGTCGAGCCAGGAACCCCGCAACCGTACTGGGCTTCAGGGAACCATCCCGAAGGGCCAAGCAGCCAAACCGTTTGGAATCTGAAATCCCTTCAATCCCACAAAAAGGTTCTACCACCGCGCTGCTGGAAAATGGCTCTTCCCCGTGCCCAGCGAGCCACTCCGGCAGCAACCTCTCCCAATTCTAGCAGCTCGGCGGCTGGATGTGGTTTCCATGGAAATAGACGTCAGATCAGCAAAAAACAGGGCAAGTGTTTAAAATAATCTCTGTTTTGAAAGCTTTGTGCCTTTCTGTCACAATATTAACCTTCCTCAAGGTAGGGGGGGGGGTTATTTTATTTTTTTCTCTTTTTTTGATGCAAAATCCTCGGTTTTAAGAGTGCGCACAAGGGCGGGTCCCTTCGGAAAAGTCCTTTCTTCGGCATTTAGGGAAGGGAGAGCGCCGTGCTGGGCTTGTGCTGTAGCGGAAGATCCGCGCCGTTCTCCAGCCATCCGCCTTTTCGTGTGCATTGACTCTTGGTGTGATTCTGGTGACCGTAGCGTGGAAACTACCACGGGAATTGCACCGGAGTCACCTGTATGGAACGTGCAGCCGGATGATCTAAAGCACGTTCGCGAGCGAACCGCTTCTCCGCGCTTGGCAATGGCATTGTCTCGGGAAGGGAACTGCTCCCAGTGCAGCCCATCGGACGAGGACGGATTGGCTTTACGCGGCCGTTACGTACATGCTATGGAATCTGCGTGAACGGTGGCTTTTCCGGATGTGTTTCGACTTGCTGGTGTCGCCCCAAAGGAGAGGGGGGCGGTGTGGCTGTCCCCCAAAACACACGGCCAGGGGCTGCGTGCGGGGCCATCCCATTGCGAGACCCACAGATCCTCGTTGGGGTTGGCCTGCAGTGGCTGGGACCCTGAGGTGACCCAAGGGACATGGTGGTCGTCTGGATGATGACCAACAGCCCTGAGGTTATTGTGGCCCTGAGATAACTGATGGGCCCTGAGGTGACCATGCCCTCAGGTAGGTGACCATGGCCCCAAGGTGACCGTGGCCCCAAGGTAAGTGGGGATGATGCTGAGGTGACCATGGTCCTGAGGTGACCATGGCCCTGAGGTAGGTGCCCATGGCCCTGAGGTAGGTGGCCATGGCTCTGAGGTGACCACGGCTCTGAGGTGACCATGGTCCTGAGGTGACCATGGCCCTGAGGTAGGTGGCCATGGCCCTGAGGTAGGTGGCCATGGCTCTGAGGTGGCCATGGCTCTGAGGTGACCATGGACCTGAGGTGACCATGGCCCTGAGGTAAGTGGCCATGTCTCTGAGGTGACTTGTAGCCCTGCGGTGACCAAGGGCCCTGAGGCAGGTGACCACAGCCCTGAGGTGACCAAGGGCCCTGAGGTGACCACAGTGCTGAGGCAGGTGACCATGGTCCTGAGGTGACCATGGCCCCGAGGAGATCATGGCCCCGAGGCAAGTGATCATGGCCCTGAGGTGACCATGGACTTGAGGCGACCATGGACCTGCGGCAGGTAACCAAGGCCCCGAGGAGACCATGGCCCCAAGGTGTCCATGGCCCTGAGGTGACCACGGCTCTGAGGTGACCATGCCCTGAGGTAAGTACCCAGCCCCGAGGCGTCCATCCATCCCCCGGCCCCGTGCCCACCCGACGCCCCCGAGGTGGTGGCCCACCCTGACCAGCCGCGGGTCCCTACTCCTCCCCAGCACCGGGGCGGGAGACAAAGGGAGTCCCG